>BSBK01000566.1:685000-700000 GCA_027943335.1 Chamaecyparis obtusa
GATGAGTTTGGAGTAGAAATAATTACTGTCATTTATTATTATTATTTAAATTCTGGAAAATATTCAAAAACATCAATTATTATCAAAAGAAAAGAAACAAAACTTGCAAACAATTCAGGAAGAAAAGTTAATTTCTAGCGAAGAGCTAGACAAGCTCTTCACAGAGAAGGAGAAGAAGAAGGAGAAGGAGAAGAAGAAGGAGGAGGAGGAGAAGGAGGACAAGAAGGAGGATGAGGAGGAGGAGAAGAAGAAGAAGAAGAAGAAGAGGGAGAGGGAGAGGGAGAAGAATAAGAAGAAGAAGAAGAAGAAGAAGAAGGAGGAGGAGGAGGAGGAGGAGGAGGAGAAGAAGAAGAAGAATAAGGAGAAGGAGAAGAAGGAGAAGGAGAAGGAGAAGGAAAAGAAGAAGAAGGAGGAGGAGAAAAAGAAGATGAAGATGAAGAAGAACAAGGAGGAGGAGGAGGAGGAGGATGAGGAGGAGGAAAAGAAGAAGAAGAAGAAGAAGAAATGGAGATAGGTAGGGAGAGCATGGTAGTGAGGAAGAAAGGGAGGGAGTGGGAGAGAGAGAGAGAGAGAGAGAGAGAGAGAGAGAGAGAGAGAGAGAGAGAGAGAGAGAGAGAGGAGAAGGAGGAGGAGAAGATGGAGGAGGTGTTGGAAAGTTGGCTATATATATGAATTAATATAGTGTTGTCATTATGGAAACAAATTTATATAGTAGTTTGGAGTTAACGCACTTGATGTAAAGATCAAAATTCGGTTAAGTGTTGAAGACTAGATAGAGTATAGAGTTCCTCTAGCTCAGAGCATTAGTGCACATGCGTACAGAAAAATTATGGTATGTGCCTTGGAATTTAAGTTAATTAGACTATATTCATGCTTATTTTATGAGTGCATAATCAGATATGCAAGGATGTGAAAGTTACACTCAGTTGAAGTTGCACAATCAGTGTGCTAGTGAAGAACAGAGTAAGTAGCTGATAGTTATCATTTTGGTTTGCGATTATAATGTAATGTTGTAAAGGCTATGAGCCTCTTGTATTTAGGTTGCCAAATTATTTATATGTTTAATTATAAGCACACTTAAGCCAATTCATTTGGAAGCATTGTATGTAATAGGTCTAAGGGCCAACCTAGTTGTTTATTTTGTATGCATGTATAAATATAAGATGCACCCATTGTATTCTCTATGGAAGTAAAAAAAGAGTTGTGATAAGTAGAGTAGAAGTATGCAAAGAGTCAAGAATATGTATTAGAGCTTTGCAAGAGGTCAAAGCATCAACACATCAAAGGAACTGATCTAACAAGCAATGTCACAGTGATAGTTCATCCAGTAGATATAGTGTGTATCTGATATCAGAAGGTTGTAACCTTCACCACTTGAGCGGTGAGCTCTAGGATAGTGCATCCACTCCCCTAACATGGATTATTGTAAAAGTCTCCTAATAGGGTCTGACCCTTAACAAGGTCTACTATACTTAAAGCATTGTAAAGCAATTCCTAACAGGGTTAAGGATCTTCTAACAAGGATCACAAAATACTAGTGCAGAATATTAGTGGGTGTCAATTCCCACCAGGGTAAACTATTTGGTTTTCCTTGTAACTATATTGGTGTCATGTGTTGATTTCATATTTCATGTTTATGTGAATATTTAATTCAATACTTAAGCATTTAATTTCAGTATAAAGATTAAAGTGATAAGTTATAATATAGTGAACATTGATTTACCCCCCCTCTCAGTGTTCCCATTCCTAACAATTGGTATCAGAGCTCTAGTTGTTAGTAAAGAAATTTAACCACTTGAGGAGATCATGGACAAAGTAGAAATGAAACATCTAAAAATAAATTTTGAAGCTGCTCTTGAAGATCTAGACAAATCAGAAAGAGAAATTGAAGAACTAAAGGAAAAGGTCAGTGATGCACAATTAGTTATCAAAAGGCTAAGAAAGGATTTGAAAGAATGCTCTAACAATGATCTAGGAGCAAAGGTCAAGAAGCTGAATGAAGAAATGCATCTATGGAATAATTACTTGAAGAGTTCAATGATAAGTTGATCAATAATCAGGAAGTCTACAATGAACAAGTCAAAGAAAACCTTCAACTCAATGAGGAATTAAGGGAAGCCAACTTGGAAATCTTGGAGCCAAGGAATAGCAAAGAAAGATTGGAGTCTAAATTGAAAGAATAAAAGAATCACATTGACAAATTGCACACTAGTTCTAATTTGATAGAATCTTAGTTGTATGTAAGAAGAGCCAAAGGAGACACTAGCTGTATTGGATATAATGAAGCATAAAACTAAATTGACAACATGTGAGAAAGAAAGGATACACAAAAAGACTCTACTGATACTAAGAAGACTGAAGATCAAACCAAAGACAATGGTGGACCACCTCAGAATGAGCACAAGCTTGTAGAACACACTTGTTTTACATGTAGCAAGAATGGACACATTGCAAAGAACTGTACAAAGGTAAGACCTTTTAATGGTTACTGTTATTCATGCAATAAATTTGGTCATAGAGCTATGAATTGCAAGACTAGTAAGAAGAACATGATTCAACATGATCAGAGAAATCAAAATCAGACAAATGTAAGAAGTTCTCAGAATGTTACAGATCAAATATGTAACTATAATGGTCATTCAGCAAGATAATGTAAAATGGTGACTCATGTCAATGCACTGAGGAATATAAGACCTCCAGTCATTTTTCACTCTTGTAATAAGGCTGGACATATCTCAAAGTTCTGTAGATCAAGGATGCAAGGTCAAGAAAGCCCTAAAAAGGCCGAAGAACTAGTATTTGATCCTGAAGGTGAAGTCAAGTTTGTGAAAGCCTCAGAGGATGCAAGCTTGATTTGGTTAGAAGGAAAGAAGGAAAAAGTTGATGAGAATGTATTGGATGCATCCGCAGTGGACGCACCCTCTACATCTAGATGAATGGCCCTCAGGGTCATAAGGGGAGATAATTTATCTCTAGACCCCTACATGGCTAGTATACTCACTTTCAAAGTATGTGCCTTTGGACTTAAGCTTTTGGAGTATAAAGGAACCTTCGTGCAAGAGTGCACTCACTGATTGTTAGTAGAAATCAAGTTGTAAATTTTGAAGTGAAAGCGTAGTTTACGCGACAAGCATTAATCATAGAATTTTCACTTTAAGTACATAGAAAGTTGTTGAATTACTCATTGCATTTGAATTCAGAGTGATAGGAGAGTAGAAAGATCCTTAGAAGTAATTGTGAAGACTTGGAGATTGATCTATCAATGTTTAGCAGTGCATTTGGTCAGTTGTAGAAACCCTAGTTCATCGTGCCAATTCAGAAATCTTCAGATTAGTTGGAAAGTGATTAAACAAGTAAGTCATGGTCACTCCCATAGTTTTTGATGTTGCACAGAAGAAGAGATATATATTTAAGAAGCATCCATTTAAGTCAACCCTAGATGATTTAGAGGGAGCATTCTCCTGCATGCCTATGGGCATCATGCATGTTGAGGACATTAGGGAATATATCTACTACAAGAAAGAACTAGTAGGGTGTTATCACTATATTAAATTTTTTTAGCTTCATGCTAAAACTAAAAAAAATCTAGTTTATAGACCTGATGGTAACGTTTTAATGTTAAAACCCTAGGTTTAATGGAAGCCCTAGCTGGTTTTAGGCCTTGTCCTATTTTCGTGTTACTTTTTGGTTCACTAACTCTCCAAATAGACATGTGCAATTTTCAACCCCTTTTAAGTGACCACTTTACGTATTATGTTGTTTGGTTGTCAAACGGGACCCTTTTTAATATTTCTCTCAAAGCCTAAGTTTCCCGTAGTATTTTCCTAAGTATCAAACCCTTTAAAAATGAGTGGCTGCCGTTAAATCTCAAGGCTTCCTATTGTCAAAATTCCTAACATGCAATCTAGTGACAAGCGGACATCTATCTCGGCAGGCCCATCTTCATTGTTGTGTTGGTGATTAAACTGAGTAGTGCATCAATGGCTGTCATTATACCATTGGGTCGAGATGATTCCTTTTTAAGCATTACGGTATAGCGACAAGTGTCTGATCAAGCTTTACTAACAGCAACAAGATTTCTAACATGACAGTCTCAGTGGTGTGTTTTTTGGGTTGACACCTGTCCTAGGTGACGTAACAGTTGTGGGGTCAGACTTTTCAAAGGGGTAAAGCACAGTTTGATCTTACAGTTGTTGTTATACCGCTGATGGAAGATGTGAAGTATTTGAGCTTCACGGTATAACGATGACCATTTGATGCTGTATGATGGACGAGATGGTGAGTGGGGCCTTAAATTGCCATGTCACTCTGACATGTGTATTTTTGATTGGTTGAAATGAGTTGATGTGGTGGTTGATAGGATATTTGATATTAAAGAAGAAATGGAGAGAGGGGCCACTCACCTATTTTTGTAAATGTGGCATTTCTTGATTCGATAAAGTTTTCAAAGGGAAAGATGGGGTCATTGCTTTTGGAAAAGATAAAGCGCTATGAGTTGGAAAGAATCCTATGGTTGTCGTTACACCACTGATGGAAGATGCTTGAATTCTATGCCTGTGCTTTAGGGACAAAATGACACTTGTCCACTCTGATCAAGGTAAAGTTAAGTGGTTTGTTTCCCCACATGGTTAATTTGAACTGTTCTCATTGGCTGGGAACTCGTTTGGGAAAAAGTGAAAGAGGGTTGCACGGATTTTTTTTTTGATCATCCGATGCGCCAAAAGAGAAACAATATCAACAGTCTGAATTCAAATTTTTGCTTTGTGACGTTGTTCACATCTTGTGAATGCTAAGGCCGCTAGTTTTTAGTAATGGCAGACTTAATGAGCTACGTACGGATGAATTGTAAACATTTGGCAACATTATATATCAAAATTTGATCATTGTTTCTCTTTACAACTCTCATAAACATTTTGGCGAATTGGATTTTCCTCTAGAGCGATATCAACCAAAGTTTTTTCAAGTGCCTGGTAGGTCAAATTTCTCTAAATTATAGAATTGTTTGAAGTTTGTGAAGGAATTGTGGGAAAGAATTCTATTGCTAGCTAATATTTTTAGGGTTTTTCTCAGGTATTTATATATTGTTCTAAAAAGCCCTAGTTTAAAATGCCACCAAAAAGGGGACTATCTGGCAAGACAGAGTATAAAGATAGGGGTTTCTTTGAAGATTTAATGCAATTGCTCCCGCATTCAGATAATGGGGTAGCTAGATTGAAAGAATTGGTCCCGAGGAACCCTAGGGATTATGAAAATAGTGGGCTTCATGACAAAGGGAATTGGATGAGAGATGCTAGGGTGGGTGAAGATCATAATAGTCTTATTTTGTTTAAAGCAGCTTACTCACAAAGGAATTCCTATGCCCCCCTCAGCAACATTTGGCAATTTTATATTGGAAATTTGATAGTTCCAGGAGTTTTCATGGATGCAGAATTGTTGATACAAATTGCTAAGTGCTATGATCTTGTGACAAAGTGTGTCAATGATGTAAATGGAAATAACCTTATTAGTATCACAGAGGAGGAAATTAGGGAGGTCTTCTCATTGAATGACCCTTCTGTTGGGTTGGAGAAGATATATTTTATAGAATTTACAAAGATATATGAGGCCCAGAAGGATTATTTGAGGGCAGGGCCTTTGAGGGATTTTTTAGATCAAATTGGACCAATGTGTGTTGTTAGCTCAAGCACACCAGAGCCCTTCAGGATGGATTTATTCAGTAAGAGAGCACAGGGTTTCTACAAGTCTTTGACTTTAATCCTAGGGCATGATGAGGCCACTCATATGCCAATACCATATATGTTCATGATGGTGCAATCACTACATCCCCAATTGACATTAATTTTTGACTTTGCCTCTCACTTGGCTAACCTAATCCATGAGGGATTAATGATAATAAAGAACATGAAAGTTAGTAGGCCCTTTGGGTGGTATTTAATGCTTATGCATATGTTCTTGTACAAGGGTGAGCAGTTTTTCAGCTCAACAGTCAACATTGTGAAGGAGAGAAATGGAGAAACCCTTCCAGTCCAATTGTGGACCAAAAATTTGTCATGGGATAGAGTTGATGCTAGTTTCATTGCCTTTGACAGAGATTTTTCTTCAAGACTTAGGACACTATTATTCTTTGACAATCCTAGAATCCCAAGGGAGTTACTGAGATTAATCAGACCAAAGGAGTAATGTCAGGACATTACTATAGTCCATAATTTTGGGGATATCATTTTATACCCTATTTCTATAGTTTTTAGAGTTTATGGTTGTAGAAAGGCACCTTACATTTTGCCCTACCAAGTTCCATTGAAGGTAGGATATGCTGAAATTATGAGGTAGATTGGTGACCTACAAGAGAATGCCCTTACCGGTAAAGGAAGAGGGACCTTTTCCCCTGATATTACAATTTCTCATTAGTATGTTATTACTAAGGGAGGATGGGTATACTTGAACCAATTATTGTAGCCCTACATAATGCCTATAGCTGTAGCAAGATATGTAGATAATGAGGGTTTCCTATCAGGAATGTTTAGAGATAAGATTAGGTGTGATCTTATGGAGCACTAATTCAATTTCCCTGAGGACATAATAAGGAATGAGTTTGACCTCCAAACTCAAGAAATAAAAAAGTAAAAATGGGTGATCTACAAGAAGACTGTAGATTTCATTAAAAATTTTGATAGAGCTTATGACCCATTAAAGGGCTTTGAGCCATGGGCAAGAAAGGTAGAGGCTCTTATGGAGCATTTTGAAGGCATTATGCATGCAGTAAATGAGAAGAGGGCTATTGTGAGAAAGATAGACCCTGATAGGGCTAGGCAAATTTTGAGCCAGCCAGGATATGTAAAATTGACCCCAAGGGGAATCTACACAATGCAGAAGAGAAGTGGGTACAATGTTCTCTTACCACCACAACAAAGAGGTGAGGATATTCCTTCTACTTCTAGCAGAAAGAGGCCTATGAATGATCCAACAATGTAAGGACCCTCTCCAAAGAGGCAAAGACAAGAGGGGTCAGAATCAAAATAAAATGTATACTCTCCCTCTCAGTCCCCCTTACATTTAGATGAACATGGGGTAGCAGAATAGTTGGTACAAATGAGGAATGAGGGAAACATTTTTGTTTCCAATGATGAGCTGCAAGAAGGAATACTAGAGGCACCTAAGGAGGTGGCCATGGATCTTACTATTGCTGAATTTGAGGGTAAAAAAATGGACCCTATTTTAAAACAAGCTGGTGATTCCTTTGTATGTGATGATAAATTTGTTAGAACTAGGGCATTCTTCCAATTCTTGTGGAGAATGAAAATAAACCAGTTTAAGGAGATATGTGAGAAGAAGAAGGAAGAGTTCCCTGATAGGGACATCAGAAAGATAGAGAGGGAGAAATGATGAAGCAGTTTGAAAAGATTACTCCTGAGGAGGGGAGGGCTATGGTCCATACTGCAGGGGTGCTGATTTTACTAGAGTGGGATATTGTTGATACAATATTCTTTGATCAAGTCAAGAAGAGCAAGGTAAAGACTCTTGCTACTGCAGAACATGCCCAACAAGCTGCTAGGGGAATTGCTTTTTTAGAAGATCATGCAACCTTGGTGATGTGGTCCCTTAAGAGGGAGGAAGAAAAAGGAAAAAGAGAGGCTCTCTCCATAGAATATGTAGGCAATCTATTGGTACAAAGAGTAGGTGAGACTTATGGTGTAGAAGCTTCGAACCTAATTTTGGAGACTACCTTGTTTAATGTCAAAGTGGTAGAGAAAGATGCTCAAGAAAAAGAGGAGCTAAGGCTCAAATTTGAAACTGTCCTCAAGTCTTACAATGAGCTCAAGATAGAGCTAATTCAAAAGGACAAGTTGATTGCTGAGCTATCAGGAGCATAGAATCATAGGTCACTACAATTGATGATAGCTGAAAAACCTATACTGGCTTCATCCTCTAGGCCTATCATTAAGTTTCCACCATCCCCCTACCCAGAGACACATTTAGATGCAAGAATCAGTTGGGAAAAACAACAATTGCTGGAGGAAACCAATCACTTCAAGAGGAAGAGGAAAGAATTGGATAGGATAAGGGAAGATTATGTGAAAGATAAGAGCCTGTTGAAGTAAGAATATGAAGACAAGGTAACAGAAGCTGTTATGCAGTTTGCTACAAACTTGAACCCCACTATCTTGTTTGATCATGCTAGAAGGCTAAGGGTGTTACTCACCTCATTAGATAAATAAAAGAGTGAGTTTGAACCAATTTTAAGGAAATGGATTGAGAGATCTCCAAATGTGAGATTATTCAGATTGTTGTCTAAATCTCAAAATGATCTTGATCCATAGATCAAGCCATTGCACCAGAATGTGAAAAAGTTAGTGGAGCATGACATACTCTTAGGTGATTTTGAGAGGAATTTGAATTTAATGAAGAAGGAATTGACACTTCCCATTTTTGACTTGATCCCAGGGGTTTTTAGGAAGAATGGTGAGCTCAAAGAATTAATCAAATGGTGAACACAAATTGATGATGATTTCTCTGCTAGGATGACTAGCATTTTGACCCTAGAGAACACTTTATTCTTTATTCATACTATTGAGACTTTAATCTCAGGTAAATCTAAGTTTGATTTTATTCAGCATGAGATTAGTCAATTGGAAATTAGGTGGGGACAGTTGTTTGCCAAATTTGTAGAATTTGCAAGTTTTGAGTTCCCAAGCGAAGAGGTGTACAATAGGTGGAGGTATCAATACATACCTCATGTAGAAAAAGTAAATACTCCGG
This sequence comes from Chamaecyparis obtusa, assembly GCA_027943335.1. Lineage (NCBI taxonomy): Eukaryota > Viridiplantae > Streptophyta > Pinopsida > Cupressales > Cupressaceae > Chamaecyparis > Chamaecyparis obtusa. The sequence goes on from BSBK01000566.1 coordinate 693,758, forward strand.
TAGCCTCTTGAAATAAGTAAAAGTAGTTGCTTTTTGAGCCATCAGGGTTGTTGAGATGCATAAAGGCATTTATTACAGGATTGATAGCTGAGATATTACAATCAGATTTGTTAAAAGAAGCCGAGGACAACATTGAAGACATAAATCAAGGAGGCTCATCTACAAATATCTCACCTGTTTGATCAATGTATTTATTGTAAACCCAATAGGGTTATTGTAAAGTTTTTAGGTTAGGAATTTTGTAAACCCTAGAATAATCAGTAGCTTGTTGCATTTCCTTGTATATAAAGGATTTTTCTACAATCATTCTAGGCATTGAGAGTTTAGGTGTTAAAAAGATAGAGATTCTGAAACCCTAGTCCTCAGTCAAGGATTGTAACCTTTTGTATCATTTTTATCAAATAAATAGAGAAGTACAGGTTGCTACTGCTATTTGCAAGCTTACTGTTTAGAATATGATGTATACAACATTCAAGGTTATAATTAATACAAATCTCAAATCTTTGTCTCTCCTTTGAGTTCATTCTGTGAATCTTTAAATCTTTTTGAGATTTATATGTATGTATTTGACTTTGAGTTCTGATCTAGGATTGGATTAAATATTGCTCAGGGTAGGATACATGTTTACTGAATCTATTTGAGGATTTTCTATAAGTAGGAAAGAGTTGGGGTGTTTTTTTTTATGTTTAAAGACTAGTTCTTTTCAAAACATCTTTGTATTCATTCTATCTTTTGATATTTTTGCCAATGGATAGGGCACTAGCTTGTATTTTCCTATCTTTTCTTTGGGGGGAATGATCAAGATCTTGTACTCCTAAAAAACATAAAATCAATACCTGTCTTTTATTTTTATTTACTTTATATAAGTTGTTCCACCCAGTGATGGAGAGTCAATGAATAATAGGTTGTTATTTAGTACTTTCTCACTGACATCTGTTGTAAGATCTAGTATTAAGTAAAGAATAGAGTTGAATTTATTGGATCAGGTGTACCCGCCTTGGTTTTGCAGAGCCAGAAGTGAAGAGGGCATTCTTGTCCCTATAGTTGGTCCAATTGCTTATAGATTTCCCATATTTGGAATTAACCACTCCTTAACATTAGTCATAAGCATATTGGTATCTCTTGGAGTGTAAAATCTTTTGAAGAACCAACATAAGGTTGGATAGGTTGAGGGAACACATGGATACCATTTTGAAACTAGATAAAACATTCATGGATGAATATGTTAAGTGGAATGACCACCCTATAGTTGAGTATGCTACGACATATAAATTTTATGAGACTGAGTGGATTAAGATACCATTGAGCATAATTCATGATGATTTTTTCTAGATAGGTGATGTGCTAGTAAGAATAACTAGTGACTTGATATATGAGATGACAAGCCTTTCTAGGATAGGCGCCATCCTTCCTGTAGGCAAGGATGTCAGAAAGATTGTTGTGAAAACATGTAAGTCAAGGAGTGATAGGAATGGAATGAAAATTGAGCCTATTGAACAAGCTGACCTCAAATTGATGTCTATGATACTTGAATATAGGTTTCATCACACCAGCAGGGTGAATAGTGTGTCTGTGCACAATTCTAGCTGCCATCAGACTTGTAAAGGAAGATGGGGAGTTCAATCTCTATGAGAGCTTGCCCACAAAATTGATTGATAACATCAAGGCCATCAAGCATGATAAGACCAAAATATTTAGATTTGAGTCTTTAATCATCTACATGCACCTTCATATAGTTGGGAGAGTATCAGATATGTATTTGGACAAGTCCATTCCAACCATGCCATAGATATCTAACAAGGCATCCACTGAGAGTACATTGAGAGACTACATCACATTGGAATTGAAGACCTTCAAGGCTAAGATATAAATGAGGTACAAGATTCCAGAGAGCATTGTTGAAAAATACAAGGATACAATATGTTTTATGGTAGAGATAGAAACAACTTGTATGGAAGCTGTTGAACCAAGAACTAAGTGGATTCATCCACTTGGTTATGAGGTAGAGGAAAAGGTCCTTGAAGCATATGTGTAGGTACTACTATCAGCCCCCAAAGATCCTAATGAACCTAGGTGGGGAACATATGAGGAGAAAACTAGAGAAGTAGATGCTAAAGTTAACAATGAAACAACTAAGAGGAAAGCCTCTAAGATTACATCTGAGATACTCAAAATTCATGGAGTAACACAATCAAACCTTGATAAAGTAAGGTATGAAAATATTGCTTTGGAAATTAAGAGCGCATCCATAGTGGAAGCTAAGTCTGATGATCCCAAGATGAAGAAGGTAAAAATTGAAAAAGATGATAGTTTGAAGGGTAAAGAAGATGATACTTCTTCTGCGCCCAAGGAAACCATTAACCTTACTACTCCTCCCGAGTATAAGGCAATGCCAAAGAGGAAGAAAGAGGTTGGCACCAGTCATCCATCCTCGTGAGTCACAAGAAATAGAAGGAACAATCAAGCACCTCCCGAAGTAAGTTTCAAACCCAATCTTAGTGTGCTAAGTGTCAGAATAGTTGATGAGGGTAGAATTGATCAAGTAGGGAAGTTTTATGACAAGTATATTGAAATTGACAAGTCAGAGATTCATAGCATGATCATAAAGCACATGATCAAGTTCAAAAGGATAGTCTTGGAGCTAAAAACAATGATTCCTGACAATGTATGGAATATGAATTCCAAAAGAGACAGGCTATTGAGGAAGATCTGCAGATAAGGGAAAAGATTCTTGATGATATCCTTCCTATTTGTGAACTAGAAGAAAAGAAATTACTGTTAGATCTGGTGAAGCCTCACCTCAGAACTAAGACAAGAACTCTGAATATAATGGATAAAAATTATGAGCTAGTTTCCAAAGAAATAGAGAAAGCCTTTGAGAAGGTATTTATGGATAGAAACATGTATCCACCTACTGTTCCCACAACTAATATACCCACAATGGTTACCAAAGGGTCAGAGACCATCAAGGTACAATATAAAGGTCCTCAGGATTCACCACATGTAGTGGAAGTATAATCAAAGTTAGATAAGTCTGTGCACATGTTAGAATCACTCAAGGACAACACCATTATCATTGATAATGTTGAGATAGCCATGGTGGCCACTAAAACAAAACTGGACAAGTTTGAGGAAGCTTTTGTGAGCACATAAGAAGCTGAAGCAACACACCTCCCATTCATTAAGAAGAGGTACTAATTGAAAATGTAACAGATGAGAAAGAAGAAGATAAGATGGAAGGAAAAGAACAAGAAAAAGAAAAGAAAGAAACAGAAAAGAATAATGAACCATCAGTTGAATTAGTCAAGGTGAAAGAAGAAGTGATGGATAGCACTCCCATCACTCCCTCTGCAGCATTGTTGTCAAGTTTGACACCTGACACATCCAGTTTGGACTCATGGAAGGAAGAAGACCCGATTAAGTTCAACATCTTAGCTATGGAGAAAGCCAAAGAAAAGAAAGTAATGAGGAATCCCCTCCTGGTAGAATCAGTAAAAATTTTGAACAGTCTTTTTCTAGAGGACAAGAAAGTGTCTAAGATACACTCTATTGATGATGTGAGTACAGTCATCTCACATTTCAAAAGTAATTTTTCAAGCCTTGAAGAATCTGCATCCCAAGTTGTAGAAAGGAAGTACCTAAAGAAGAGGTTGAGTGAACTGATGAGAAACTTTGCACTAGATTTAAATTCACTCAAGATAGGACAAGCATCTTTAAAAGAATTTTTTGATCAAGGAAGGAAATTCATTGCAGACTGCATGGATCAGGATAAGCTTACTGATGCCCATCTTAAGAAAATAAAAAAGGTAGAAGCTATGATTGAGTGGGTGAAGAGTTCAGTGATAGACACATCCAATGATGTAAACATGTGCAATAATGTCTACCAAGGTCAGTTAGACAAAATTGAGAAGGAAGAGAAAGAGATGGCAAAGATAAGGTCTAGACAGACTCAGTTGAGGAATGCTCTTGCGCCCTCACTAGACATTCTCAATCAGAATATCAAGGAGATTGATGCCATCATGGTGACATACAATCAAGGTCCTACCACAGATTTGAAGAAGATGGAGAAGCTTCAGTATGCATTATGCACCCATCTCCAGATAGTTAATTCATTGATCACTTTTTGGAAGAAGGAGATCTAGAACCTTAAGATAGCATATCTCGATGTTTTCCCTCAGTGAGTATGTGTAGATAAAGATTTTTGATACACATTTGTCATTAATGTCAAAGGGGGAGTTGTGTATAGAATATGGATTATAATATGTATAAGAAATGTATAGAAGATAAAAGTTTTTTGTGTTAAGGAACAATTAGCAAATTGGCCATATTCCTTTGTTGCCATCAATGACAAAGGGGGAGATTATTGGAAAGCTAGCTATATTGATGTATATGAGTTGATATAGTATTGTCATTATGGAAACAAAGTCATATAGTAGTTTGGAGTCAGGGCACTTGATGTAAAGGTCAGAATTTGGTTAAGTGTTGAAGACTGGATAGAGTATAGAGTTCCTGCAGCTTAGAGCATTAGCATACATGCAAATGAGTGAATTATGGTATGTGACATAGAAGTTAAGTTAGTTAGACTATATTCATGCTTATTTTATGAGTGCATAATCAAATATGCAAGGATGTGAAAGTTACAGTCAGTTGAAGTTGCATAGCCAGTGTGTGCTAGTGAAGAACAGAGTAAGCAGCCGACAGTTATCATTTTGGTTTGTGGTTATAATGTAATGTTGTAAAAGCTATGTATCTATTTTATTTAGGTTTCCAACATTTTTATATGTTTAATTGTAAGCACGCTTAAGCCAATTCATTTGGAAGCATTGTATGTAATAGGTCTAAAGGCTGACCTAGTTATTTATTTTGTATGCACGTATAAATATAAGATGCACCCATTGTATTCGGTATGGAAGTAAAAAGAGAGTTGTGATAAGAAGAGAAGAAGTATGTGAAGAGTCAAGAAGATGTATTTGAGCTTTGCAAGAGGTCAAAGCATCAGTGCATCAAAAGAACTGATCTAACAAGCAGTGTCATAGTGATAGTCTATCTAGTAGATATAGTGTGTATCTGATATCAGAAAGTTGTAGCCTTCACCACTTGAGTAGTGAGCTCTAGGATAGTGTGTCCACTCCCATAACATGGATTATTGTAAAAGAATCCTAACAGGGTCTGACCCTTAACAAGGTCTACCATACTTAAAGCATTATAAAGCAACTCCTAATAGGGTTAAGGATCTTCTAACAAGGATCACAAAACACTAGTGTAGAATATTAGGGTGTCAATTCCCACCGAGGTTTTTACCTATTTGGTTTTCCCCATAACCATATTGCTGCCATGTGTTGATTTCATGTTTCATGCTTATGTGAATGTTTAATTCAACACTTAAGAATTTAAGTTCAGTATAAAGATTAAAGTGATAAGTTATAATAGAGTGAACACTGATTCACCCCCCCTCTCAGTGTTCCCATTCCTAACATGAGGAGAATGAGGAGGAGAAGAAGGAGGAGAAGGAGAAGGAGAAGGAGGAGGAGGAGGAGGAGGAGGAGGAGGAGAAGGAGGAGAAGGAGGAGGAGAAGGAGGAGAAGGGAGAGGAGAAGGAGGAGAAGGAGAAGAAGATAGAGAAGAAGAATAAGAAGAAGAAAAAGAAGAAGAAGAAGAAGGAGAAGGAGAAGGAGGGGGGGGGGAGAAGAAGGACAAGAAGAAGAAGGAAATTAAGAAAGACAAGAAGAAGGATAAGGATAAGGAGAAGAAGGAGAAGAAGAAGAAGAAGAAGGAGAAGGAGAAGGAGAAGGAGAAGGAGAAGAGAAGAGAAGAGAAGGAGAAGGAGAAGGAGAAGAGGAGGAGGAGAAGAAGAAGAAGGAGGAGGAGGAGGAGGAGGATGAGGAGAATAAGGACAAGAAAAAGGATAAGAAAAAGAAAAAGGAGGAGAAGAAGGAGAATAATAGTAATAGTAATAATAATAATAATAATAATAAGAAGAAGAAGAAGAAGACTAAGGAGGAGGAGGAGGATGAGGAGGAGGAGAAGAAGAAGAAAAAGAAGAAGAAGAAGAAGAAGGGGGAGGAGAAGAAGGGCAAGAAGGACAAGAAGAAGAAGGAAATGAAGAAGGACAAGAACAAGGAGAAGGAGAAGGAGAAGGAGAAGGAGAAGAAGGAGAAGAAGGAGAATAATGAGAAGAAGAAGGAGAAGGAGAAGAAGAAGGAGAAGAAGGAGAAGGAGAAGGAGATGGAGAAGGAAAAAAAG
>BSBK01000566.1:707500-715000 GCA_027943335.1 Chamaecyparis obtusa
AATGATAAGATAATGTATTATTTATCTAAGTATGTATGAAGACTAAATTGGTAGGCTTAATCAAGCAAAAGTGAAGAAATCTAGTTTAAGCCGAGTGATGTTTGGTCAACACTAAATTTACTCGACATATACTAGCTTTGATACCAATTGTTAATATGATTTAGAACAATAGAGGGGGGGGTGAATTAGTTGTTCTTAGGTCCAGATGTATAAAACATGTCTTTCATCAAAGACATATTTTCAAAAGTTTAGTTATGCAAACCTTCAAGCCTGTGAGATAGCATCTTATGGATTGTGTGCACTACTCAGTGTTGCAGATTCCATCAAGAAGGCATGGGAGAAGGAGATAGAGAACATCAAGATAAATTTTATTGATTGTGTTGCAAGCCTACCGGCTCTACAATATTGAATCAAGGTATACACATTTTTTATTGAACTTAGTTTTGGCACCCTCTCTTTTTGTCATTATTGTCAAAGGGGGAGAGATATATAGCAGAAAATTGATATATATGATAAGGATGTATATTCTAAGGGGGATTAATGTATATAGTTAAGATATATGGAGTTATAAGGATAGTGAATACATATTTTTTTAATGACCACAATTTTAAGTTTTTGAAGTCTTATGACTTAGCCAATTTTCTCATATGTTGCCACCAATGACAAAGGGGGAGATTGTTGGCAATTTGGCTGAGTTAGATACTTAGATGTTGTCATCATGGAAACATATGATCTACATGAATATTGCACATGACAAAAAGAAAGTATGATAGAGTGCAAAGAAAAATTTTCTAAGTATGAGACAATGTTTGTTCTAGTGTACCTGAAGATAGTTTTGATTAGAGATGATGATTGAAGTAAGTTCAGTGCTTGCACACTTGAACATAGATACTATGATGACTATAGAAGACTCACCTGAGAGTGCAAGTTAGTACTTTTAAGAATGAATTTTGAAGCCTTTGTCAGTCATTCTATAGCAGTGGTTGTTGCATTCATGACTATGATTGTCATTGATGTCAACACAGTGATATTCTGGAGTTTAGCAGAGAAGTAGGCATAGTTTTGTTTTGCACACATGTTATATTGCAAATTGAGTTATGCACAATTGATGGTATGTTATTTGGTGTGTTATTAGCCTATGGTTAAGAGCACAAAAATAAATTCATTTATTCATGAAAGTTATAAGCATTTTGGTGGAAGTAGTATTCAGGCAGTGTTCCTGAGTAGCGGTTTTTGGTAATTGGAGGATATCTCCTAATCGGGATGGAATCTAATTCTACGTAGTTAAAGGAAAGTTTGAGACTCATTGGTGGTGAAATGGTTCATAGCAAAAACTTTGAGGTCACACGATTGGAAAGTTATTGTATTTGGAAGCCAACAGTTTTATGTAATTTTGATGTAGCGTGTTGAAATTATTATTTTGTATTTGGATGCCAACTCATTTGTAATTATTTGAGTGTGGTATAAAGGAAGGAATGTTTTCCTTGTTGACATATGGGATTGTAATAGTTGTGATGTGAATGTATTCATGAAGTGAAGAAAAGAGCTAATTCAGTGATGAAGGAAGACTTGTGAAGTACAAAGATCTGGATTTGTGATCTTGTGTAGTAGAGAGTGTGGTTTTGGCATAGTGTAAAGGAGGTAACATATTTCATATTATTCTATTGAATAATCCTAAGATCTTTTGGACAGTGAGTTCAGAGATCTTGCCTTGAAGTTATTTGGGCAGTGGGTCCTTCTGTCTTCCATAACTCCTAACCGAGTTAGAATCTTTTAACAGGGATTCAAAATCTCCTAATAGAGATTCATATGTACTGAATGTATTTCATAAGACTCCTAATGGGGTCCATCCTTTCACAACTAAATTTCATATTAGTGCATCATTTTGTGGGCATCATTCCCACTGGGGTTTACTCTTTGATCAAGAGGTTCCCTAGTTAACATATCTTGTGTTATTGTGTCATTATGTATGATTATCTTTCTATGGTTGGTTACTACATTTATTATATGGTTTAAAGCTGTTGAAGTTGATATTGAAGTTGATAAATGGTTTAATTATCAGATAATTGATTCACCCCCCCCTCTCAGTTATCTTGGTGGTCTTTACTTTCTAACAATTGATATTAGAGTAGCAGGTCCTTGAAAGAGAAGTTTAACAACTTAAGGAGATCTATGGTGAATTTCAGGAAAGAAAGCCCTAAGTTTGATGGAGTAAATTTTGACAGCTAGAAAGAAAAGATGAAGACACATCTCATGTGTTTAGGACTAGGTTATTGGTTGATTACAAAAAATGAGAGAGCCATAATTGATGAAGACAATCTTGAAACAAGTTCTAAAGATGAGGTAGATCTATTCATGTGTAACATACTTGCAAGAGAAGCACTTTTATCAGCACTTCCAAAGAATGAATACAGTTAGGTAAAAGGTTTAACTAGATCTCATGATATTTGGAAAGCTTTACATTCTACTTTTGAAGGTGATGAACATGCAAAGAAAGCTAGGTTACATAATTGGATTTGTGCATTTGAAGACATAAGAATGATGGAAGATGAATTTGTTAGAAGCTATATTGGTAGGATGTCAAAAATTGTTGCAAGAATAAAGTCTTGCGGAGGTGAAAAGATAGAGAATTAAGTAATATGGAAGATTTTGAGAACATTGACACTGGTATTTAGGAAGACTATCCAAATGATTGAACAAGTGATACCTTGTACACCAAAATTTTCAAGAGAGACTCTTCTTGGAAGATTAGAAGTAGTAGAGATGAATTTGAGATTATCAGGAGAACTACCTAGAGTGGAGACAACATTCAGTGCTCTTAGCATTAGACCTACTTTGTCTAGAAGTACAAGTGTGAATGGAGATTATGCTAGTAGTAGTAGATCCAAATCTAATGAAGATAAGAAGATTGAAGAAGGTATTGCCTTGCTTGTGAGAAGAGAACTAGATGGTAAGAAAATCTTTAAATGTTGGACATGTCAAGAATATGGTCATTTTGCATCTAAGTGTCCTAAGAGAGTTAAGAAGTATAGAAACAATTTTAAGCCTAGAAGATCTAAAGAATGTTATTATGCAAATGATGAAGAAATTGAAGTAGGAATTGAAAGACATTTGATTGACAGTGATAATGATAACTTTGATGACATAGGATTTGTAGCAATTAAGGAAGAAAATTCTGAATCTAATGTTAAAGAAGAGAAAGCCTTAGTTTCCCAAGTTGAAAAGAAAGCTGATTGGATTATAGATAGTGGTTGTTCACATCATATGACTGGTGATAAAGGAAAGTTCATAAAGTTTAACAATTATGATGGATGAGTTGTTAGAGTTGGTAACAATGCACCTTGTTTGATTAAAGGTATAGGATCTATTACTCTTGATGGAAAGACTAATACTGATGATGTTTACTTTGTTGATGGATTCAAACATAATATTTTGAGTGTTGGACAATTATTGGATAAGGGATATCAAGTTTGGTTTACTGAGAAAACTTGTGTGATAAAGGATAAAGATGGAAATATAATTGGAACTGGATCTAGAACTAGAGGTAATGTATTTCAGTTGAACCCTACTGAGATGACATGCTTGATGACTAAGATTGATGACAATTGGTTATGGAATAAAAGATTTTGTCATATAAACTTTGATAATATTGTGAAAGTAAGTTCTACACTTGCAGTAAGAGATTTACCTAAGATTATGAAGCCTACTAACATGATTTGCAAGGAATGTGTGATCGCTAAGTAGAAAAGGAGTTCATTTCCTAGCAAGAAGTTTACATCTATAGAGAAGTTGGAGATTGTTCATACAAACTTGAGTGGTCCAACTAGGACTAGAGGATTCTATGGAGAAAGGTATTTTATGATTCTTATTGATGATTTTACAAGAATGATAAATCTGAAGCATTTGATAAGTTTAAGGTCATGAAGAACAAAGTTGAGAATGAATCAGGAATGAGGATTAAATGTTTGAGATTTGATAGAGGTGGAGAATTTACATCTAAAGAGTTTAACACTTTTTGTGAAGTGAATGGTATTAAGAGACAGTTTTTAGCCCCTAGAAAACCTGAACAAAATGGTATTGCATAAAGAAGGAATAGATCAGTGACTGAAGCAGCTAGAGCTATGCTGTTTGAAGGTGATTTGGCAAAGACATTTTGGAGAGAAGTAGTGAATACAGTAGTATATACAATGAACAGAGTATAAATCAGAGTAGACACAAACAAGATAGCTTATGAATTATGGTTTGGACATGCACCTTGAGTTAAGTATTTTAGAATTTTTGGAAGCAAATGTTATATTAAGAGAGATGATGTTATAGGAAAGTTTGATCCTAGAAGTGATGAAGGAATTTTTCTTGGATATTCTTTGAAAAGAAAAGCATATAGATGTTACAATAAGAGAACTAAGACTATTGTTGAAAGTGCAAATATAAAAGTTGATGAGAAGTTTAAAATTTAGGAAAGAATGCTTGATTACGAATTTGATAAAGGAACTAACCCTTAGCCTAACATTGAAACTACTGAAAATTTTTTTGAGATTGACAATGAATTGTTGAATGAAAGTCATGTTGAAGAAAATAGAGAAGAATCTAGAGAAGAATCTACAGTTGAAGAAAGATCAGTGACTATGACACCTAACAGGTATATATCAAGACATCATCCTGTTGAACAAGTTATTGGAAGTTTGGATAGAGGAGTTATCACTAGAAAGAAGGTACATTTATGTTTGATTTCTCAAATTGAACCTAAGTCTACTAATGAAGCTTGTGAAGATGAACATTGGATTAAATCTATGAAAGAAGAATTGGATCAAATTGAAAAGAACAAGACATGGGAATTGGTCCCTAGACCTAAAGACAAAAATGTGATTGGAACTAAATGGGTATTCAGGAACAAGATGAATGAACAAGGAGAAGTAATTAGAAACAAAGCAAGATATGTATGTAAGGGATACTCATAGCAAGAAGGAATTGACTATGAAGAGACCTTTGCCCTTGTGGCAAGACTTGAAGCAGTAAGAATATTTTTGGCTTATGCAGCATTTAAGAAATTCAAAGTGTATTAGATGGATGTGAAGTCAACATTTCTGAATGGTGAATTAGAAGAAGAAGTCTACATTGAGTAGCCTGAAGGTTTTCCTTTGACTCAAGAAGGAGACATGGTATGTAAACTAAAAAAAGCATTGTATGGACTAAAGCAAGCACCTAGAACTTGGTATGCTAGATTGGATAAGTATTTGTTAAAATTGGGATTTACAAAAGGAACAACTGATAGTAACTTATACACAAAAATTAAGAATGGATTGTTAGTTTTGGTTATTTTTGTTGATGATATTATTTTTGGAGGAGAAGATGAAGCTAGTGACAAATTTGCTGATGAAATGAAGACATAATTTGAAATGAGAATGATTGGAGAAATGAAATACTTTTTGGGATTACAGATAACACAAAATAAAGATGGTATCTTTGTAAGTTAGACAAAGTAATTGAATGATTTGTTGAAAAGATTCGGTATGGAGAATTGTAAACTAGTTGGAACACCTATGGTTATAGGACATAAACTATCTAGTAAAGATGAAACACCAGTAGTTGAGTAGAAGAAGTACAGATCCATGATTGGTGGATTGCAGTACTTGACACACACTAGACTAGATATACAACATTTAGTTAGAATGGTAGCAAGATTTCAACCTGAACCTAGAGAATCACATTATGCAGCAGTAAAGAGGATATTGAGATATCTTAGAGGCACAATGGACTATGGATTGTGGTATGAAACTTCTGATGATTTTACCCTATGTGCATATACTAATGCTTATTGGGGAGGCAGCGTTGATGATAAGAAAAGAACTAGTGGTGGAGCCTTTTTTCTTGGAGGAAGATTAGTTTCTTGGTTGAGCAAAAAGAAAAATTGTATCTCACAGAGTACAATAGAAGTAGAATATGTAGCAACAACAAACAATTGTAATCAGATAATTTGGATGAAGCAGATGTTGATGGACATTAGAATCAAGTTTTATGAGCCTATTGTTATACATTGTGACAATACAAGTACAATTAGTATGTCTAAGAATATTGTATTACATTCTAAAACAAAGCATATAGAGATCAAGTATCATGTTCTAAGAGAGAAAGTTGCAGATAAAGAAGTCAGACTGGAGTACATAAGCATAAAGGAGTAGATAGCAGATATATTTACAAAGCCTTTGCCTAAGGATACATTTGAGTATCTAAGAGGTATGCTTGGGGTTATGCCCTAGCCTACTTTTGAGTAATTATGTAGTTGGTTGCATCCATCTAGTGGTTTATGGCCCTATCTATTTTTTGGATTGGATGTTGGTACTTTCTCTATGGGGGAGTATGTGTGCCTGAGCTGAGTCATTGAGGACTCTTGTGAATGTATTTTCTGAATAGTGTCTTTTGACATTAAGCTATTGTTTGACATAGTGCTATAATTTCTATCATTGATGTCAATGGGGGAGAGAATCATGAAAAACATTGAGGAACTACATTTGTTGGAGATACTGAATAGGATAACGAAGCAAGATTTGATTGATGAAGAGCAGCAGAGCAATTGAGCAGCAGTGATTGGATTTTTGGAACATTGGATGTTTTTCATATATGTTGCCATCAATGCCAATGGGGGAGATTGTTAGGAATGAATGTTGAAGCCTTTGGCAGTCATTCTATAGAAGTGGTTGTTGCATTCATGACTATGATTGTCATTGATGTCAACACAGTGATATTCTGGAGTTTAGCAGAGAAGCAGGCACAGTTTTGTTTTGTGCACATGTTATATTGCAAATTGAGTTATGCACAATTGATGGTATGTTATTTGGTGTGTTATTAGCCTATGGTTAAGAGTGTAAAAATAAATTTATTTATTCATGAAAGTTATAAGCATTTTGGTGGAAGCAGTATTCTAGCAGTGTTCCTGAGTAGTAGTTTTTGGTAATCGGAGGATATCTCCTAATCGGGATGGAATCTAATTCTGTGTAGTTAAAGAGAAGTTTGAGACTCATTGGTGGTGATTTGGTTCATAGCGCAAACTTTGAGTTCACACAATTGGAAAGTTATTGTATCTGGAAGCTGACCGTTTTATGTAATTTTGATGTAGCGTGTTGAAATTATTATTTTGTAATTGGATGCCGACTCATTTGTAATTATTTGAGTGTGGTATAAAGGAATGAATGTTTTCTTTGTTGACATATGGGATTTTAATAGTTGTGATATGAAATTGTGAAAGTTGTGATGCGAATGTATGCATGAAGTGAAGAAAAGAGCTAATTCAGTGATGAAGGAAGACTTGTGAAGTACAGAGATCTGGACATAGATATAAATAAGAAAAACATTAATATATAAAATACATTTATTAAACATTTACAAATATACCAATATTCAACAATATTAAAAAGTAATAATCTAATATATTACTATTTAGTAAAGATGAAACACCAGCAATTGAGCAGAAGAAGTACAGATCCATGATTGGTATTAATTAGA
>BSBK01000566.1:722500-742500 GCA_027943335.1 Chamaecyparis obtusa
CAAGCATGTAAGGCTCCATGATAATTATATAGACAACCATACATAGAACACTATCTGTTACTCTATCAGGAACATTGCTGACACAAGCTACTATATAACTATTTTTACTAACAGTTAACCTCTATGCCCATGATATCATGCTAATATCATGTCCATGCTACATATACTAAAATCTTACTACATAATACTTCTACGCATGCTACTTTCTATATGTTGTCATCAATGACAAACATACAGTTAGTATTGGCCTACTAGAAAATATCCAACAATCTCCCCCTTTGGCATTGATGGCAACATGTGGAATGAAAAACCACCACAAACCCAAATGAACATTTCTTTGATAACATTCTCCATTTCCTCATCAAAACTCCCCCAAAGATGAATCCTCCATCTACTTCAATATTTTCCAAAATTCTTCATTTCCTCAATTGAACTATTGCCACAACTGAATATTGCTCCCCCTTAGTGTATTACTCCTCCTATTACTTCTTTTTTTCATGACTCTATATATTACTCCCCCTTTGACATCAATGGAAAAGGGTACCACTCATTTCAAGAACTGGTACTACTCCTGAGGTAGAGTAGTCAACCTTCCATCAGTCCCTGAGGACTGATGCCTTTCCTTCTTTCTTTTAAGCAGAATCAGGGAAGGGAATTACTCCCAACTTCTCCCTGAGATACTCAAAAGTATCCTTTGGAAAGGGCTTTGTGAATATGTCTTCCAACTAATCTTTAGTACTCACATAGTCCAGCTTGACTTCTTTCTCTACCACTTTCTCTCTTAGGAAGTGATACTTGATCTCAATGTGCTTTGTCTTTGCATGCATCACAGGGTTCTTTGATACATTGATAGTGCTAGTGTTATCATAGTGAATAAAAATAGGATAATCAATCTGAATTCCAAAATCCTTTATCATCTACTTGATCTAAATAATTGTAGAAAAATTTTAGGCTACTGCCACATAGTCCTCTTTTGTTGTTTACTAAGAAATACAAATTCTTTTCTTGCTTGTCCAAGTGACAAGTCTATCACCAAGAAACACTGCTCCACTTGATGTACTATTTTTGTCATCAACGCATCCTGCCCAATCTGCATCAGTGTACACATGAAGCTCAACATTCTTTGAATTAGGATACCACAAACCATAGTCTATAGTGCCTTGCAAGTATCTGAATATCCTTTTTATTTCCATGAGGTGACTTTGTTTAGGCTCTACTGCAAATCTTCCAACTATGCCAACTGCATTAGAAATATCAGGTCTAGTTTGAGTAAGATAAATAATTTTTCCAATCATAGACTTGTACAATGTTATATCTACTACTGGTGAGTCATATTCTTTTGTAAGCTTGCATCCAATAATCATAGGAGTCCCTACTAGCTTGCAATCATCCATCTTGAATTTTTTTAATATTTCTTTCACATACTTAGACTGATTAATAAAAATAACTTTCTCTGTCTACTGCACATTCAATCCTAGAAAGTATTTGATAGGACCAATCATACTCATCTCAAATTCATTTTCTATCTCTTTATAAAATTTAGAAATAATTTTATCATTACCTCCAAAGATAATGTCATCAACAAATATAGCTATAAGTAACAAACCTTCAGATGTCTCTCTTATGAATAGATTACAGTCTGTTGCTCCTTTCTTGAATCTAATCTTTGTTAGATACCCATCTAGTCTTTCATACCATGCTCTAGGGGATTTCTTTAGTCCATAGAGTGCCTTCTTTAATTTGCATACCATATCAGGTCTGTTAGATAAGGTGAATCCTTCTGGCTATTCAATGTATACTTCTTTTTTCAAATTTCCATTTAGGAATGCTGACTTGACATCCATCTGATAAAATTTGAGGTTTTTGACTATAGCATAAGCTAGAAACAACTTAATAGCTTCTAATCTACTCACAGGTGCAAAGGTGTCTGAATAGTCAATGCCTTCTCTTTGTGCATATCCTTTACATACTAATCTTTCTTTGTTTCTTACAACTATACCATCTTCATTCATCTTGTTTCTAAATATCCACTTTGTTCCAATCACATTTTTATCACTAGGTCTTGGGACTAGTTCCCAAGTGTCATTCTTAATAATCTGATCAAGTTATTCTTTCATAGCATCATGCCAATCTGAATCATTACAAGCATCTTCAACACTCAAAGGTTCAATTTGAGATAGTAAACATACCGCTTCACTGCTAGCTATGTTCTTTGCTTGTGATCTTGTTAAGACTTTTCCACTCTGATCTCCAATGATTCCTTTCTTGGAATGGTTTCTAGATGTAAAATTTGGAACCTTAGTTGATGCAGACTCCTCAACTTTAGGAGTTTCTTCTTCACTTGTCTCAGGTTCATTGAATAACACATCAATATTGTCAAACATTTCTTCAATAACTATCTCACTAGTGGAGGGTCTGGGTTCTTCTTCAATCATGGGTGAGTAATCATGATTTCTTTTTTGAATCATGAACTTTTCATCAATCTTAACATGAGCACTTTCAATGACATTTTTCAATCTTAAATTGAAACATCTATAAGCTTTACTTTTGGTAGAGTAACCAAGGAAAATACCTTCATCTCTTCTTGCATCAAACTTGCCTACTGCTTCATCCCTCTTGATGTAGCACTTGCTTCCAAAGATTCTGAAGTATTTTACTATGGGAACATTACCAAACCATATCTCATATGGTTTTTTGTTAGCACCATGTGTCAATTGAATTCTATTGATGGTTTAGACTATTGTATTGACCGCATCTCTCCAATATGTGTGTGCAACTTTTCCTTCTATCATAATGGTCCGTGCTATATCAAGAATGATCCTATTCCTTCTCTCTACAATTCCATTCTACTGAGGGGTTCTAGGTGCAGTTAACTATCTCTTTATGCCATGTTCTTCACAGTACTCATAGAATCTATCAGAGGTGAATTCTCCTCCTCTATTTGATCTCAAACATTTTATCTTTAGTCTAGATTCATTATCAACATTAGCTTTGAATATTTTGAACTTTTCAAATGCTCCTGACTTATCTTTTAAGACCACAACCCACATCATCCTAGTATAATCATCAACAAACAAAATGAATTACCTTTCACCATAGTATGATCTTGTTTGAGTTGGACCACATAGGTCTGTATGAATTAGATCCAACTTATTTTCTATTGAATTGTGCTTGCTCCTAAATGAATTTCTCACATGCTTTCCCATCACACATTCCTTGCATATAGTATCAACTGGCTTTTCTATGCTAGGTAGATCTCTTACTACCTTTACATTGCTTATCTTTACTATGCTATAAAAATTGATATGACATAGTCTTTTACGCCACAACCAACTATCATCAACTTTAGCAACAAAATAGCTTACTTCTAAATTGAGTTGGAAAACATTACCTCTTGTCTTTGAGCCTGATGCAATCATAACTCCATCCTTTTTGTTAATGATGCATTTTTCATCTTTAAACTCTAACTGATAGCCTTTTCCAAGTAACTGACCAACACTAAGAAGGTTATGTTTCAAACCATCAACATAGAGAACATCATCAGTATTGTTCTTTCCATCCAAGGTGATGGCTCCTCTACCAACTATTGGTTTAGGAGTGTTATCTCCAAATCTAACCATGCCACCATTGTATTTGTCTAGATGAACAAATCTATCTTTATCACCTATCATGTGATGTGAACAACCACTATCTATAATCTAGTCTGTCCTTATATCTGCTTGGGAAATCAATGCTAGCTCTTGTTTCACTTTCTCATATTTATGATTTGCCTTATTATTAATTTTTTCTACAATAGCAATGAATCCAATTTCTTCTTCACTTGATTCATCATCTGAAACTCCATCTCGAGTAGGACACTTAGATGCAAAGTGACCAATCTTATTACATGAAAAGCACTTAAATGGTAATTGACCTACATAGTTTCCTTTTCCTTTCTTTTCTCTTTTGGAAATCATAGCAATAAAATCATCTAAAGTCTTCTCTTCATCATCATCATCAAAATTACCAGAAGTGTTTATAGATTTCTTACCATGAACTGTTGCTTTGAAGGTTGTCTCACTCTTTGGTTCTGTCTTCAATCTTGAAATCTCAAAAGATAAGATTTTGTTGATCAAGGTCTCTCTCTTGAAATTAGATGTAAGTTGCATGGTTTGATCAAGGATGTTGACATTTTTTTCATACTCTGGAGTGAGAGTAGTTATCAGCTTGTCCATGATGTCTTCTTCTGAGATCTCTCCACCATTGTTCCTGATTCCAGCAACTGCTTCATTGATCCTTTGACTATAAGCTCTGATTTTTTCTTTAGGCAGCATCTCTAATGCATTATATCTTTTCTTCCATGTTTTCCTATGTGCATCCTTTTCTTGTTTGTCACCTTCAAACATGTCTTCTAGGTACTTCAATATCTTATGGGCGGTGTCTACTTCCTTTATCTCTTAAAATTCACTATCAGATAGGGCATTGATAAGGGATTATTTAGTAATAACATTCTAATGAAACAATTCTTTTTGTCTTTCAGTACTATCATCCTTTCCAAGGTCTTATAAGGTAGGGATCTTGGCTGTTTTGATAGTTACATCAAAAAATTCAAAACCAATGCACTGCAAATGTGTCACCATCTTGTTCTTCCAATCAAGATAATTCTCTCCATCAAACTTAGGACTCTCTTTCCTGAAGTATGCCATCTGATCAACCTCAATTTGTTAAACTTTCTCTCTGAGGCACTTGGCTCTGATACCAATTGTTAGGAATAGTCCCAAGAGATAACTGATAGGGGGGTGAATCAGTTATCTACAAGATTCAATTCTTTATCCAATTAAGTATACTTAAACATAAAACATAAACATAATGAAAGAACACATGAACACAACACTAGTATTTTGGTTATGGGGAAACCCAAATAGGTAAAAACCCCAGTGAGAATTGACACCCACTAATATTCAGTACTAGTGTATTATGATCCTTTCTAGAAGATCCTTAACCCCGTTAGGAGTTTCTTTACAATATATTTATTATAGTAGACCTGGTCAAGGGTCAGACCCTATTAGGAGTCTTTTACAATTTTCCCTATTAGGGGAGAGGACACACTATCTGAGAGCTCACTGCTCAAAGGGGTGAAGGCTACAACCTTCTTGAATAACAGATACACACTATATCTGGATCTTGGTGAACTGCACTTTGATCTATTGTCTGGATCAGTTCTAATGTATAACATAAACACTTTACTTGGTCACATAGACCTTACTCTAATGGTTCAACACTTCATACACTCTGCTCTGCTCTTCTTAATCAACCATGAACCACACTCAAGAAATCATAAATGACTTCCTATAAATATCTTTCCTCTAAATGATATAATCAAGTCGACCTGTTAGAACCACCTTGAGATCATATTAGAGAAACCATAACAAACTATGATAAACATTTCGTCAGCTCTACTATGCATGCAACACATTCTAGGACCTTTCTAATAAGATAATTGTAGACGCACCCTACACATGGTTGGCTCTACCAAAACAACTGTATCTTTCTCCTCAAGCTAAATTAACTCATGCGCTCTTAACCAAACATCAATAACTCTTCTCTAAGCTTAAATCCTAGGGCACATATCCACATGATAGGTGCAACTCCAGAACCAATAAAATCTCTATCAGATCTTTTGAATAAACACAAGAAACTATTGTTAGGATTGAATGCTAAATGTTTGGCAGCCATTCTATAGCAGTTGTTGTTGCATTCATGACTATGATTGTCATTGATGTCAACACAGTGATTTACCTAAGACTTGTAGAGAAGCAAATAGAGTTTGGACTAGCGCACGTGGGATATTATAGTTGGAGCTATGCGATGTTGAGGATATATTATTTGATATATTATATGTCTATGGTTAAGAGCACAGATAGTAATTTATTTATTCATGGAAGTTATGAGCATTTTGGTGAAAGCAGTATTCAGGCAGTGTTCCTGAGTAGCGATTTGTGGAAATCAGATGATATCTCCTTGTAGACACCTAAAATTGTCCATTCACACTAATGTTAATTTTATTAATATTTTCCCTTGACATTATGGTTAATTTTATTAATTGACTATAATCATTATATTCTTCTATTTATTTAATTAAATTTATTTTAATTAAATAAATTCATTTTTCCTTTATATTTAAATTTTATTTAAATACTATAATATATTAAATTCAATTTAATATGTTATCCCTCTATTTCCCTTTATAAAATAAATTTTATTTATTTTATTCCTCCACTAGCCTAAAATTCTTCTAAACTATGATTATATTAAATTTATTTTGATTTAATTCCTTTTCCCTTTTTCCTATGCTTACCTTTTTCTAATATTTCTATAATCTTGATTAAAAGGTGGATCACCTCTAAACATGTGCACAATCACCTTTTCCAAGGTGGCCACCTCTCCAACTTTTTTCTCCACCAATCATTTTTAAATTTCTCTCTCCCTCTAAAAGTGAAGTTTGACTTTTGCCTCTTCACCTTTTCCCTCTTAATCCTATCCACTCATTCTTTTGCCTCTTAATCTCCACCGTCTCATTCTTTTCATTTTCTATAAAAGGAGGCCTCACCCCTCATTTTAGGCTAATTCTTCTAAGTTCTTATTTTTCTTAATCTCTTAGCTCTTGCATCTTCTAGCTCATTCTTAATTATTCTAGTTCTAGTTCTTTTCTTTGCATTCTAATCTTGTTTTTAATCTAGATCTTCTTGCATCTTTATCATAGCTTCTTAATCATATTTCATTCATCTTAGATCTTAATCATGTTTATGATTTTCATAGTCTTGCACCAATCTTAATCATTTATCATTTGTGAAGCTTGGGACAAGTTCCTCATAGTTTCTCTCAATTCCTTCACCATCATCTAGCTTGCATCTCTTAGTTTTGCATTAGTTTTGCATTTTGTTTATGTTGGGAGAGCATACCCACATAATCTCAAAGAGAAAATCAAACAAGGCTTTGTGTGCCCTTGTTTTAGCTCATCGGAGGTTGTAGTGAAAATTACCTATTTTGTTGCATTTGAGATTACTAACATCTAATGTGTTTGTTTGGTATTTTTAGTGTTTTCATTTGTACCAAATAGGTCGATATTTTCATTGCATACACTCCTAATCGGGATGGAATCTAGTTTTGCAAATTTAAAGGGAATTTGAAGACACATTGATAGTGACATGGATGATAGCAAAAACTTTGAGATCACATGAGTGAAGAATTATTGTAGTTGGAAGCCGACAGTTTTGTGTAATTTTGATGTAGCGTGTGGAAACTTTTATTTTGTAATTGTATGCTGACTCATTTGTAATTACTTGAGTGTGGTATAAAGGAAGGAATGTTTTTCCTTATTGTATGTTTTTTGTAATGGTTGGATGTGATGATGTATACATGAAGTGAAGAAAAGAGCTAAATGTGAAACCGAATTTGTGAAGGAAGACATGCGAGGTATAGAGATCTAAAATTGAGATCTGGTGTAACAGTGAATGTGGTTTGTCATAGGTCAGAGAAGAGCTAACATATTATTCTATTGAGTAATACAAAGATTATTTGGATAGTGTGTTCAGTGATCTTACCCTGAAGCTATTTGGACAGTGGGTCCTTCTATCTTCCATAACTCTTAATAGGGTTAGAATATTTTAACAGGGATTCATATGTACTAAATGTATTTCATAAGACTCCTAACAGAGTCCATCCTTTCACAAGGAATATTCATATTAGTGCATCTTTTGTGGGCATCATTCGCACCAAGGTTTACTCTTTGATCAAGAGGTTCCCTAGTCAACATATCTTGTGTCATTATGTGATTGTGTATGAATATCTTTCTATGGTTGGTAATTATATTGCTTACATGGTTTAATGCTATTGAAGATGATAAAAGTTATAATTATTTGATAACTGATTCAACCCCCCCCCCCCCTCTCAGTTATCTTAGTGGACTTTACTTTCTAACAATTGGTATCAGAGCAGTAGGTCCTTGAAAAAGAAGTTTAATAGCTTAAGGAGATCCATGGTGAATTTCAGGAAAGAAAGCCCTAAGTTTGATGGAGTAAATTTTGAAAGTTGGAAAGAAAAGATGAAGACACACCTATTGTGTTTAGGAGCAAGTTATTGGTTGATTACAAAGAATGATAAGACTATCATTGAAGAGGACAATCTTGAAACATGTATTGCTAATGAGAGAAATCTATTCATGTGTAACATACTTGCAAAAGAAGCACTTTTGATAGCCCTTTTGGAGAATGACTATAGTTAGGTAAAATATTTGAAAAAATCTCATGAAATTTGGAAAGCTTTACACTCTAATTTTGAAGGTGATCAACATGAAAAAATAGTTAGATTACATAATTAGATATGTGCATTTGAAGATATAAGAATGTTGGAAGATGAATCTGTTAGAAGCTATATTGGTAGAATGCCAGAAATTGTTACAGGTATAAAATCTTGTGGAGGAACAAAGACAGAGAATTAAAGGATATGGAAAATTCTAAGGACATTGACTCCTGTATTTAAGCAAACAACACAGATGATTGAACAAGTTATACCTTGTACTACAAAATTTACAAGAGAGACTCTTCTTGGAAGATTGGAAGTAGTAGAATGAACTTGAGGTTATCAGGAGACTTACCTAGAATGGAGACAGCATTCAATGCTTTTAGTGTTCACCCTACTTTGTCAAGAAGTATCAGTGTGAGCGGAGATTATGCTGGCAGCAGTAGATCTAGAAATGAAGAAGACAAGAAGATTGAAGAAGGTATTGCCTCGCTTGTGAAAAGAGAACCAGACAGTAAGAAAATATTTAAATGTTGGACTTTTCAAGAATATGGTCATTTTGCATCTAAATGTCCTAAGAGAGTTAAAAAGTACATAAACAATTTCAAACCTAGAAGATCTAAGGAATGTTATTATGCTAATGATGAAGATCTTGAAGCTAGTTGTAAAGGATAAAATGTGGACGGGGTCCTAGAACAATGGTTTTGTTTGTTGGGGGGAAGGGGTTTTCCTCAGTCAAACCCCAATTTAGGAATTAACCTTGAAATTGAATTGAACTTGCTAGAATAAACAAAGTAAATGGAACAATTCACCTTGCTTGAGTTGAAACCCTTATGGAGGATTTGAATCCTTGAATCCACATGAATGGATGAATGTATAATCAAATGTAGGATGTCTCTAATAAATTGTCTTTAGATCTTCAACACCAATCTTGAATGGATCTTGGAATAGGAAGAGGCTTGAATGGATAGATCTTCAACAAGAGGGCTCCATAGAGCTTGAATCCTTCAATGGCCTCTAATGGATCTCCTTGATGAATTGGATGCTTGAATGCTTGATCTTCTCTCTTGCTTGCACTTGAGAGCTTGATCATGAAAGTGGATGATGGATGAGAAAATGAGAGAGGAAGGCTCCCTTTTATAGTGGTATAGGGCACAAGAGGGGCCTCATAGAAAACAATAATTAAGGGCCCATGGCACAAAAATCTAGAGAGGTGCACATGGAAAGGAAATTAAAATAAAGTCTTGACACAAAACTCTAGGAGGGGACCACCTTTAATATAGAAATAAAATCATTATTTAAGAGCCTTGTTACAAAATTCAAGATAAGGCCAACCCCAAAGTTAATTTGAGTATTAAGCACAAAATTTGAGAAAGGCTAATCTCCAATAATAAATTAGGAATCCTATGCAAATATCGAGAAAGGTCCACCTCAAATATTAATTTAAGAATTTGACACTTAATTCGAGAAATAGTGGCCCCAAAGAGGGAAAATGCAAGATTTTGATGAAATCCTGAAATTGAAAGCAAACCCTAAAGATCCCATAACCTAGGGTCAAGATCAAGCTCAAACCTAACTAGATCGGGGTCTAGGTTAATCTAGACCTAGTCAAGATCAAGGTCAACTTTGACCTTAGGGTCAAAAACCTCAGGTTCATGGTCCAGAATGCTAGGAAAATGCTAGGAAGAAGTGGAAAATGGGGTAGAAAAGGGGGAAAAGCTAGATCCAATTCGAATATCCATTCAAGGCATTTGACATGACCCCAAACCACTTACTTGGAGGGCTAAATTCTCTTACCATGGAAGTGCTTCCATTTTAAGATGATACATTAAGCCCCCACTTTAGCAAGAGTATGGACTTGATGCAAACTCTTGGTAAAGGAGATCATAAGGAAAAAGATAATCTTATTGAAATCAAAGGGACAAAGGAATCCTCAAGCCCCCAGGGACTCAAGTCTTCATCAACTCTAAGATTGCAATAAGAGAGACATCACTAGAAGAAGAGAGAGAAAAGGAGAGAGGAGTGGTTAGCTCACCCAGTAAGATGTGTATATCTCACTGTGAACCACAAAGGATAGGATGGCCCACTAAGAAAACACTTGATAGTCACCCCATAATGTTGTGTGCTTTCTGGCAGCTTTGTGCATGTATGTAGTGCATCTTTTGATGGCTTTTATAAAGTACCCATGGATCCACCTTCTTGTATCACCATGGAATACAAAAATGCATGTCTCCTTGAGATTTAGCAACTTATGTGCATTACCTTCAGAAGATTTAGCATATTGGAAATGTGTGTCTCTTCAGGATTTAGCAACTTATGTGCATTACCTTCCAAGATTTAGCATATTGAAAATTTTGAAAAATGTGTGTCTCCTCAGGATTTAGCAACTTATGTGCATTACCTTCGAAAGATTTAGCATATTTGAAATTGGAAATGCATGTCCCTTCAGGATTTAGCAACTTATGTGCGTTACATTCTGAGATTTAGCATGTTGCAAGACAGAAGGTTAGAACAAAAATAAATAATATAGAGCAAGGGAGGCCGTATATATGCCCCCCTCCTTAATATGGCAAAAACATACTATTTTGACATGTTAAGGAAAGAAAAGAACAAGGATAAAGCCTTCTTCAACATCAAGACAATATCCACAAACAACACCCAGTCCAAGCCAAGAAGGTCATAGCTCCTATGAGGCCATGGAAGGGATGAATGCAAAGAGATATCATGCAAGAAGTGAAAAAGTAACCCTTGGGAGGGATAGCACACTATTCAGTTTCCAAGGTGAGAAATTTATCGCACATGGAAACCCAATGTCAAACAATGAAAGAGGTTGTGATCAAGGACAAATATCCTCAATGCAAACCAAAATGTTCATGTATAATTGGATATCACATAATAGATATATATTGCTTAACCAAGGAAAGAGGTGAATCCCGAAAAGATAGAAAAGAAGGAGATGACATCCTTGCCCCCCAAGTATAGGAACAAGGATGGAAGGAGACCTATTATATCACTCGCAACACTATGCAAGACAATGAGCCCCCAAGTATTAGGCTACCGTTGTCTACATAATGTGGAGCTCCATAATAGGAATATGAATGTTATTTAGAGAAAATAGGATTGAAATACAACTCATTGCCACATGATATATAAATAACATTACTATCAATGAGCTGCATAATCTTATAATGTAAAGCTTGACATTCATTAGTAGCGTGATCATGAAATCTATGATATAAACAAAAAGGAAGAGTCTTCATGTGTGGACTACATTTCTTTTTGCGTTTAGGTCTAGTAATCATCTTAGCACGAAGGAGTTTAGGCAAAATAACTTCTTGGTCAAATTCCTTGACAGGTTCATCATGTTTTGAAGTGTTATTTGAGATGTTGTTAACATTGATTTGTTGCTGAGGACTAAATCCCAATCCATAAGAATGTTCATGCCCCCCAGTGTGTAAGGGAATTTGAATTCCCTATTTATGCTTACCACATCCTTGAGCATTAAATCCTTGTTTAACTTGGAAGTGATAACTAGGTCCATAACGAGAAGCCATATCAGAAGAAGACAATGGAACTTCAGTAGTCACTATATCATCCTTAGTATATTTGACAGGTTCATTGTGGGTGGAAGTAGTGACAAAGTTATTACAAAGGGGTTTAGAAGTAAAAACTCATTGTTAAAACTCTCTTTGTTTCTTCATAAAATCAAGATCATTAATCTTATATTCTCCCATAAAGGTAGGAGTAAAATCCAAGGTTCCCCAATCATCACCAGGAAGAGCATTAGAGGAAGAAGGATTGCTATTAGGAATAGGAGTAGTTTGATTTTGAATATTAAGACAAGGATTAGGTGCATCATCCACATGAAGTGTATACATCATGTTGTTATATATAAACTTGACTTTATGATGAAGGGTGGAAGGAACAACATGCATCTCATGCAACCAAGGTCTACCCAAAAGAAGATTATAACTAAGAGGTCTAGGCATAACATGAATAGGTGTATTCAGGATGACTAGTCCTACTTTGATAGGTAAGGTAATGATGCCTAAAGTGTTCTTAGCAATGTTATCAAAGCCACGTATATGAACATTGTCATGTTGAATAGTTGAAAGATCGGCGTTAATCACTTTTAGCATGTCCATGCTACAAACATTAAGCCCAAATCTGTTATCAATCAAGGTCCTACAAATGATACTTTTATTGATAGAAATAGAAACCATAAGAGCCTCATACCGATTATGAACTTCTTTAGAAGGTAAATCCTTTTGAGTAAATACAATGTCAGGAGGACCCGGGGTAGCATGCATGCATTGTAACAAGTTATTGATGTTCTCTTGATTAGGAGGTGGAGTAGGAAGAGTTTCTAGAGATTTTTTCAAGGCTTCATGGTAGGTAGGTGAAGTTTGAAGAAGCTCCCATAAATAAATCTTGGTAGGAGTATTTTGCAATTGTGTTATCAAATCATACTCCTTGCTAGGAAGATGGGGAGGAGGAGGAAGAATAGGTTGAGAAGGTGGTAATGAAGTAGAAACCACTAGATTAGGTTGAGGGTTATTCCTTGTATGATATGTGTGAGCTATCAAATCTTGATCATTGAAAGATTCTACAGGTTTACCTTTGATAGTAATGGAAGGACAACCTTTGAAAGTCAACAAGGGTTTAGGATAAACCATATTAGTTGTCTCAACACTACAAATAGATTCACTTGAAGGAAGAAAAGAGGACATCCTAGGAGGAGATGAGGTAAGATCTTGATTCTCTATAGGATCATCACTAACAAGGTGAGCATTAAGGGAATTCATATCATTCTCCACTAATGCCTCATCACTAGAAGGAATCTCAAATGGAGGTAGAGGATCTATGATATCATCTTCTATCACTAAAATGTCTGCACAAGGGGAGTGTGTTTTAGAAAAAGAGTTATCATCATGTATCAATATGTCATCTATTAATAAATCACCCTCTTGTATCAAATCTTCTTCATGAGGAGGGGATAAATCAATGACTTTATCCAAGGGATCATTCACAATGGTTTCATGAGGAAGAAAGTAATCAACATTCAAATCCAAAGGTTCATCCCAAATAGGAGGACTATCATCCCTACCAATAAAGCATCTTGTAGGGTCACCATAATTCACTAAAGCTTGATCCCTAGAGGGGGAAGAAGGATATCTATTAGGAGAAGAATTAACATCAATCTTCAACTCCTCTCCATAAAGAGAAATATGACAGAGATCACACGTAATAAATGAAGTCTTTCTAGGTGTAACACCATGCAACATTTGAAACAACTTATGCAACATGATAATAAATAGATCTAGATATATCCAAATGCATTCAAATGAAAATAAAACACAATAGGCCATCTAATTCCACAAAGCAATGTAAATATTTTTGTATTTTTAAAGAATTTTTGCAAATTTTTTTTTTTTGGATTTTGTAAATGTAAATGCAAGAGCATAAAAGAAATATAATCTTAAGGAATGAAAACAAATGATCTAACACCAAAAAGAAAGAGATTAAGTATGTCAGGTTCACTAAAATCTAAAGTGAAGGTGAACACACAAGATAATGCAAATGAAGATCTAGCACAATAGGGCATCTAAATCCACAAAAGAAAAGGAGAGTAAGCATGTCGCATTCACCAAAATGTAAAATGAAGGTGAACACACAAGATAATGTAAAGGAAGATCTAGTACAATAGAGCAACTAAATAAACAAAAGAAAGGGGTAAGTATGTTGGGTTCACCAAAATGTAAAGTGAAGGTGAACATGCAAGATAATACAAAGGGAGATCTAACACAATAGAGCATCTAAATCCACAAAAGAAAGGGGTAAGTGTGTTGAGTTCACCAAAATGTAAAGGATAAAATGTGGATGGGATCCTAGAACAATGGTTTTGTTTGTTGGGGGGAAGGGGTTTTCCTCAGTCAAACCTCAATTTAGGAATTAACCTTGAAATTGAATTGAAATTGCTGGAATAAACAAAGTAAATGGAACAATTTAGCTTGCTTGAGTTGAAACCCTTGTGGAGGATTCAAATCCTTGAATCCAAAAGAATGGATGAATGTATAATCAAATTTAGGATGTCTCCAATCAATTGTCTTTAGATCTTCAACACCAATCTTGAATGGATCTTGGAATAGGAAGAGGCTTGAATGGATAGATCTTCAACAAGAGGGCTCCATAGAGCTTGAATCCTTCAATGGCTTCTAATGGATCTCCTTGATGAATTGGATGCTTGAATGCTTGAAGGATTGAATTCTTGATCTTCTTGATTTCTTTCACTTCAGAGCTTGATCATGAAAGTGGATGATGGATGAGAAAATGAGAGAGGAAGGCTCCCTTTTATAGTGATCTAGGGCACAAGAGGGGCCTCGTAGAAAACAATAATTAAGGGCCCATGACAAAAAACTCTAGAGAGGTGCACATGGAAAGGAAATTAAATTAAATTCTTGACACAAAACTCTAGGAGGGGACCACCTTTAATATAGAAATAAAATAATTATTTAAGAGCCTTGTTACAAAATTTGAGGTAAGGCCAACCCCAAAGTTAATTTGAGTATTAAGCACAAAAATTGAAAAATCATAATCTCTAATAATAAATTAGGAATCCTATACAAATATCAAGAAAGGTCCACCTCAAATATTAATTTGAGAATTTGACACTTAATCCGAGAAATAGTGGCCCTAAAGAGGGAAAATGCAAGATTTTGATGAAATCTCGAAACCAGAAGCAAACCTTGAAGATCCAAGAACCTAGGGTCAAGATCAAGCTCAAACCTAACTAGGTCAAGGTCAAGGTCAATCCTGACCTAGTTAGGATTGAGGTCAACTTTGACCCCATAGGGTTTACTTTGACCTTAGGGTCAAAAACCTTAGGTTCATGTTCCAAAATGCTAGAAAAATGCTAGGAAGAAGTGGAAAATGGGGTAAGAAAGGGGGAAAAGCCAGATCCAAGTTGAATATCCATTCAAGGCATTTGACATGACCTCAAACCACTTACTCAGAGGGCTAAACACTCTTACCATGGAAGTGCTTCCATTTTAAGATGATACACTAGTATAGAAAGAACTCTAAGTGAAAGTGATACTGAAAATAATGATGACATAGGATTTGTAGCAATTAAAGAAGAAAATTCTAAAACTAATGTTAAGGAAGAAAAATCATTAGTTTCTCAAGTTGAAAAGAAAGCTGATTGGATTATAGATAGTGGTTGTTCACATCATATGACTGGAGACATGAAAAAGTTCATAAAGTTTAACGAATATGATGGAGGATTTGTTAGAGTTTGAAACAATCCACCTTGTTTGATTAAAGGTATAGGATCTATTACTCTTGATGGAAAGACTAATACTGATGATGTTTATTTTGTGGATGGATTAAAACATAATCTTTTGAGTGTTGGATAGTTAGTTAATAAGGGATATCAAGTTTGGTTTACTGAGAAAACTTGTGTGATAAAGGATAAAGATGGAAATCTGATTGGAACTGGATCTAGAACTGAGGTAATGTATTTTAGTTGAATCCTACTGAGATGACATGTTTGATTACTAATATTGATGATAGCTAGTTATGGCATGGAAGGTTTTGTCATATAAACTTTGTCAACATTGTGAAAGTAAGTACTACACTTGCAGTAAGAGATTTGCCTAAAATTATGAAGCCTACTAACATGATTTGCAAAGAATGTGTGATGGCTAAATAGAAGAGAAGTTCTTTTCCTAGTAAGAAGTTTACATCTACAAAAAAACTGAAGATTATTCATATAGATTTGAGCGGTCCTACTAGGACTAGAGGATTCTATGGAGAAAGGTATTTTATGATTCTTGTTGATGATTTTACAAGAATTATGTGGATTGCATTTCTTAAAGAAAAATTTGAAGCATTTGATAAGTTTAAGATTGTTAAGAATAAAGTTGAGAATGAATCTGGAATGAAGATTAAATGTTTGAGATCTGATAGAGGTGGAGAATTTACTTCTAGAGAGTTTAACACCTTTTGTGAATAAAATGGCATTAAGAGACAATTTTCAACCCCTAGAACACCTGAACAAAATGGTATTGCAAAAAGAAGAAACAAATCAGTGATAGAAGTAGCAAGAGCTATGTTATTTGAGAATGATTTGGCAAAAATATCCTAGAGAGAAGTAGTGAACACAGCAGTGTATACAATGAACAGAGTACAAATCAGAGTAGACACAGACAAGACACCTTATGAATTATGGTTTGGACATGCACCCTTAGTTAAGTATTTTAGAATCTTTGGAAGCAAATGCTATATAAAAAGAGATGATGATATTGGAAAGTTTGATCCTAGAAGTGATGAAGGTATATTTCTTAGATATTCTTTGAAAAGCAAAGCCTATAAATGTTACAATAAAATAATTAAGACTATTGTGGAAAGTGCAAATGTTAAAGTTGATGAAAAGTTAAAAATTTAGGAAAGAATGCTTGATTATGAATCAGATGAAGAAGCTCATCCTAAACCTAATACTAGATCTACTGAACTATTTTATGAAACTGAAAGTGATTTTTTGAATGAAAGACATAGTGAAGTCATTGAAGAACCTACACCTGAAGTGAGATCTGAGACAGTGACACCTAGCAAGAGTTTATCAAGAAATCATCCTATTGGACAAATTATTGGAAGCATCAAAAGAGGAGTTATAACTCAGAATAAGGTACAAGAACAATTATGTTTGATTTCTCAAATTGAACCTAAGACTACTAGTGAAGCTTGTGAAGATGAAAGTTGGACTAATGCTATGAAAGAAGAACTAGATCAGATTGAAAAGAACAAGACATGGGAATTGGTCCCTAGACCTAAAGACAAAAATATTATTGGAACTAAATAGGTATTCAGAAACAAGATGAATGAACAAGGAGAAGTAGTAAGAAACAAAGCAAGATTGGTATGTAAGGAATACTCACAGCAAGAATGAACTGATTATGAAGAGACCTTTGCACATGTTGCAGGAATTGAAGTAGTGAGAATGTTTTTGGCTTATGCAGCTTACAAGAAATTCAAAGTATATCAGATGGATGTGAAGTCAGCATTTCTGAATGACGAGTTGGAAGAAGAAGTCTACATTGAGTAGCCTGAAGGTTTTCCTTTGACTCAAGAAGGAGACATGGTTTGTAAACTAAAGAAAGCTTTATATGGACTTAAACAAGCACCTAGAACTTGGTATGCAAGATTGGACAATTATTTGTTAAAGTTGGGATTTATGAAAGGAACAGCTGATAGCAATCTGTACACAAAAGAAATTGAAAATGGTTTGCTGGTTATAGTTATTTTTGTTGATGACATTATTTATGGAGGAGAAGATGAAGCTAGTGACAAATTTGCTGATGAAATGAAGATTGAATTTGAAATGAGTATGATTGATGAAATGAAATACTTTTTGGGATTATAAATAACACAAAATAATGATGGTATCTTTGTAAGTCAGACAAAGTACCTGAATGACTTGTTGAAAAGATTTGGAATGGAGAATTGCAAACTAGTTGGAACACCCATGGTGACTAGAGGTAAGTTATCTAGCATAGATGAGACTCCTGCAGTGGAACAAAAGAAATACAAATTTATGATTGGAGGATTGCAGTATTTGACTCATACAAGACCTGATATAGCACATTCAGTTGGAAATGTAGCAAGATTTCAAGTTGAACCTAGAGAATCACATTATGCAGCAGTAAAGAGGATATTGAGATATTTAAGAGGCACAATGGACTATGGATTGTGGTATGAAAAATCTGATGACTTTACCCTATGTGCATATAAAAATGCTAATTAGGGAGGTAGTGTTGATGATAAGAAAAGCACCAGTGGATGAGCATTTTTCCTTGGAGGAAGATTGGTTTCTTGGCTAAGCAAGAAGTAGAATTGTATCTCACAGAGCACAATAGAAGTAGAATATGTAGCAGTAACAAACAATTATAACCAAATAATTTGGATGAACCAAATGCTGAAGGATATTGGAATAAAGTTTGTTGAACCTGTTGTCATACATTGTGATAACACCAGGACAATTAGTATGTCTAAGAATCCTGTATTACATTCTAAGACAAAGCATATAGAGATTAAGTATCATGTTGTAAGAGAGAAAGTTGTTGAGAAAGAAGTTAGACTTGAGTACATAAGTACAGAGGTGCAAATAGCAGATATATTTACAAAGCCTTTGCCGAAGGATACATTTGAGTATCTAAGAGGTATGCTTGGGGTTATGCCCCAACCTACTTTTGAGAAGTGATGTAGTTGGTTGCATTCGTCCAGTGGTATATGAGCCTTATCTTTCTTGTGGACTAGATGTTGGTACTTCCTCTATGGGGGAGTATGTGTATCTGAGCTAAGTCATGAGGACTCTAGTGAATGTATTTTCTGAACAGTGTCTTTTGACATTGGAGTTGTTGTTGACATAATTATAAAATTTCTATCATTGATGTCAATGGGGGAGAAGTATACATGAAAAACCATTTGAAACATCTATTGGAGAGAACTGAATAGGATAACAAAGCAAGATTTGATTGATGAAGAAGACTTGAAAGCATTTTCAAACCAGCAGTGTTGCAGTATTGGATTTTTGGAACATTGGATGTTTTTTCATCTATGGTGCCATCAATGCCAATGGGGGAGATTGTTAGGAATGAATGCTAAATGTTTGGCAGCCATTCTATAGTAATTGTTGTTCCATTCATGACTATGATTGTCATTGATGTCAACACAATTATTTACCAGAGACTTGCAGAGAAGTAGATAGAGTTTGGATTAGCACACGTGGGATATTGCAGTTGGAGAAATGTGATGTTGAGGATATATTCTTTGATATATTATATGTCTATGGTTAAGAGCACAGATAGTAATTCATTTATTCATGGAAGCTATGAGCATTTTGGTGGAATTAGTATATAGGCACTGTTCTTGAGTAGCGGTTTGTGGAAATTGGATGATATCTCCTAATCGGGATGGAATCTAGTTTTGCACAGTTAAAGGGAAGTTGAAGACACATTGATAGTGATGTGGATGATAGTACAAACTTTGAGGTCACATGAGTGAAGAATTATTGTAGTTGGAAGTCGACAGTTTTGTGTAATTTTGATGTAGCGTGTGGAAACTTTTATTTTGTAATTGTATGCCGACTCATTTGTAATTATTTGAGTGTGGTATAAAGGAAGGAATTTTTTTCCTTATTGTATGTTGGTTGTAATGGTTCTATGTGATGATGTATGCATGAATTGAAGAAAAGAGCTAAATGTGAAAGTGAATTTGTGAAGGAAGACATGCGAGGTACAGAGATCTAAAATTGAGATCTAGTGTAACAGTGAGTGTAGTTTGGCACAGTCAGAGAAGGGGTAACATATTATTCTATTGAGTAATAAAAAGATTATTTGGATAGTGTGTTCAGTGATCTTACCTTGAAGCTATTTTGGTAGTGGGTCCTGCTGTCTTCCATAACTCTTAACAAGGTTAGAATCTTTTAATAGGGATTCAAAATCTCCTAACAGGGATTCATATGTACTGAATATATTTCATAAGACTCCTAACAGAGTCCATCCTTTTAAAAGGAATATTCATATTAGTGCATCATTTGTGGGCATCATTCTCACTGAGGTTTACTCTTTGATTAAGAGGTTCCCTAGTCAACATATCTTGTGTCATTGTGTATGAATATCTTTCTATGGTTGGTAATTGTATTTCTTACATGGTTTAATGTT
>BSBK01000566.1:745000-757500 GCA_027943335.1 Chamaecyparis obtusa
AGTGAAGAATTATATTGATTGGAAGCCAATAGTTTTGTGTAATTTTTATGTAACATGTGGAAACTTTTATTTTGTAATTTGTATGCCGACTCATTTGTAATTACTTGAGTGTGGTATAAAGGAAGGAATGTATTCCTTTTTTTGAAGAGTATTGTAATGAATGTGAGTGTGCATGAAGAAATTGTGAAAGTGAAATTATTGAAAGAGGATATCCGAAGTACTAAGATCTGGTATTGAGATCTGAAGAAGCAGTTGGTGTGGTTTGGCACAGTCAGAGAAGGAGTATTGAATTGTTGAGATTATTAATCTTTTAGTATTATTCTATTGAGTAATACAAAGATTAGTTGGATAGTGATTTCATTGATCTTACCCTAAAGCTATTTGGGAAATGGGTCCTTTTGTCTTCCATAACTCCTAACAGAGTTAGAATCTTTTAACAGGGATTCAAAATCTCCTAACATTGATTCATATGTACTGAATGTATTTCATAAGACTCCTAATAGATTCCATCCTTGTAACCATCCTCTCACAAGGAACTTTCATATTAGTGCATCTTTTGTGGGCATCATTTTAGCCGGGGTTTACTCTTTGATCAAGAGGTTCCCTAGTTAACATATCTTCTGTCATTGTGTCTATATCATCTTAAAATAGAAGCACTTCCATGGTAAGAGTGTTTAGCCCTCCAAGTAAGTGGTTTGGGGTCATGTCAAATGCCTTGAATGGATATTCAACTTGGATCTAGCTTTTTCCCCTGTTCTGCCCCATTTTCCACTTCTTCATAGCATTTTCCTAGCATTCTAGACTATGAACCTGAGGTTTTTGACCATAAGGTCAAATCTGACCTTATGGGGTCAAAGTCAACCTCAATCCTAACTAGGTCAGGATCGACCTTGATCCTAACCTAGTCAGGTTTAAGCTCATCCTTGACCCTAGGGTCCTGGATCTTTGGGGTTAGCTTCCAGTTTTTGGATTTCATCAAAATCTTGCATTTTACCTCTTGAGGGCCACTATTTCTCTGATTAAGTTTTGAATTCTCAAATTAATATTTGAGGTGGACCTTTCTCAAGATTTGTATAGGATTCCTAATTTATTATTAGAGATTATCCTTTCTCACATTTTGTGCCTAATGCTCAAATTAACTTTGGGGTTGGCCTTACATCAAATTTTGTAACAAGGCTCTTAAATAATTATTTTATTCCTATATTAAGGGTGGTCCCCTCCTAGAGTTTTGTGTCAAGACTTTAATTTAATTTCCTCTCCATGTGCACCTCTCTAGATTTTTGTGCCATGGGCCCTAAATTATTGTTTTCTACGAGGCCCCTCTTGTGCCCTAGATTACTATAAAAGGGAGCCTTCCTCTCTCATTTTCTCCATCAAGTTTTTCAATCAAGCATCTCATCTCACAATCTCTCAAGCTCTCAAGTGCAAGCAAGCCTTCAAGTATTCAAGCAAGCCTTCAAGCATTCAAGCATTCAATTCACCAAGGAGATCCATTAGAAGTCATTGAAAGATTCAAGCTCTATGGAGCCCTCTTGTTGAAGATCCATCCATTCAAGCCTCTTCCTATTTCAAGATCCATTCAATATTGGTTTTGAAGATCTAAACACAATTGATTGGAGACATCCTACATTTGATTCTACATTCATCCATTCTTTTGGATTCAAGGATTTGAATCCTCCACAAGGGTTTCAACTCAAGCAAGGTGAATTGTTCCATTTACTTTGTTTATTCCAGAAATTTCAATTCAATTTCAAAGTTAATTCCTAATTGGGGTTTGACTGAGGTAAACCCCTTCCCCCCAACAAACAAAAACCCTCTTTTTCTTGCATGTATAGGTGTGTAATTTTGGGTCTGAGATTAGATAACTCTTTTTCTACAACACACTCCCCTTATGGAGACATTTTAGTGAAAGAAGATGACATTATAGATGCTTTACCTCCATTTGAGATTCCTTCTAGTGATGAGGCATTAGTGGAGAATGATATAAATTCCCTTAATGCTTTCCCTTTTAGTGATGATCCTATGGAGAATCAAGATCTTACCTCATCTCCTCCTAGGATGTCCCTTTTTCTTCCTTCGTGTGAATCTATTTGTAGTGTTGAGACAACTAAACTAGTTTATCATAAGCCCTTGTTAACTGTTAAAGGTTGTCCCCACATTACTATCAAAGGTAAACCTATGGAGTCTTTCAATGATCAATATTATATAGCTCACACTTATCATACAAGGAATAAACCTCAACCTAATCCAGTGGTTTCTACTTCTTTACCACCTTCTCAACTTATTCTTCCTCCTCCACCCCATCTTCCTAGCAAGGAGTATGATTTGATAACCCAATTGCAAAATACTCCTGCCAAGATTTCTTTATGGGAGCTTCTTCAAACTTCACCTACCTACTATGAAGCCTTGCAAAAATCTCTAGCAACTCTTCCCACTCCACCTCCTAATCAAGAGAACATCAATAACTTATTATAATGCATGTACACTACCCTGAGTCCTCCTGACATTGTATTTACTCAAACGGATTTACCTTCTAAAGAAATTCAAAATCAGTATGATGCTCTTATGGTTGTTGTTTCTATCAATAAAAGTATCATTGGTAGGACCTTGATTGATAATGGATCTGGGCTTAATGTTTGTAGCATGGACATGCTCAAAGAAATTAATGTCGACCTTTCAACTATTCAACCTAATAATGTTCCTATACGTGGCTTTGATAACATTGCTAAGAACACTTTAGGCATCATTACCTTACCTATCAAAGTAGGACTGGTCATCTTGAATACACCTATTCATGTTATGCCCGAACCTCTCAATTATAACCTTCTTTTGGGTAGACCTTGGTTGCATGAGATGCATGTCATTCCTTCCACCCTTCACCAAAAATTCAAGTTTATATATAACGATGGGATGTATACACTTCATGTGGATGATGCATCTAATCCTTGTCTTAATATTCAAACTCACACTACTCCTACTCTTAATAGTAATCCTCCTTCCCCTAATTCTCTTCCTGACAATGATTGGGGAACCTTGGATTTTACTCCTACCTTTATTGGAGAGTATAAGGTTAATGATCTTGATTTTATGAAGAAACAAAGAGAATTTGAATAATGAGTTTCTACTTCTACTTCTAATACCCTTAGTAACAACTTTGTCATTGCTTCTACCCATAATGAAACTGTCAAGCCTACCAATGATGACATAGTGACTACTGAAGTTCCATTGACTTCTTCTAATATGGCTTCTTGTTATGGTCTTGGTTATCATTTCCTAGTTAAACAAGGATTTAATACTCAAGGATTTGATAAGCATAAATAGGGAATTCAAATGCCCTTACACACTGGAGGGCATGAGCTTTCTTATGGATTAGGATTTAAACCTCAACAACCAATCAATGTTAACAACATCTAAAATAACACTTCAAAACATGATGAAACTAAGAAGGAATTTGACCAAGAAGTTCTTTTTCCTAAACTCCTTCATACTAAGATGATTACTAGACCTAAATGCAAAAAGAAACATAGTCCACACTTGAAGACTCTTCCTTTTGGTTTATATCATAGATTTCATGATCACTCTACTGATGAATGTCAACCTTTACATTATAAGATTAGGCAGCTCATTGATGGTAAGGTTATCTATATATCATATAGCAATGAGTTGTATTTCAATCCTGTTTTCTCTAAATAACATCTATGTTCCTATTACAGAGCTCCACATTATCTAAACAATGTTAGCCTAATCCTTCAGGGCTCATTGTCTTTCATAGTGTTGTGAGTGATATAATAGGTCCCCTTCCATCTTTGTTCCTACACTTGGGGGTCGAGGATGTCATCTCCTTCTTTTCTGTCTTTCTGGGATTCACCTCTTTCCTTGGTTAAGAAGTATTTATCTATTATGTGATATCCAATTATACATGAACATTTTGGTTTGCATTGAGGATATTTGTCCTTGATCACAACCTCTTTCATTGTTTGACATTGGGTTTCCATGATGGATAAATCTCTCACCGTGGAAATTGAACAATGTGCTATCCCTCACAAGGGTTACTTTTTCACTTCTTGCATGATATCTCTTTGCATTCATCCCTTCCATGGCCTCATAGGAGCTGTGACCTTCTTGGCTTGGATTGGGTGTTGTTTGTGGATATTGTCTTGATGTTGAAGAGGGCTTTATCCTTGGTCTTTACTTTCCTTAACATGTCAAAATAGTATGTTTTTTCCATATTAAGGAGGGGGGCATATATATGGCCTCCCTCATTCTATATTATGCATTTTTGTTCTAACCTTTTATTTTGCTGCATGCTAAATCTTGGAAGGTAACGCACATAAGTTGCTAAATCTTGGAAGGTAACGCACATAAGTTGCTAAATCCTGAGGAGACATGCATTTTTCAAAATTTTCAAATATGCTAAATCTTGGAAGGTAGCGCACATAATTTGCTAAATCCTGAAGGGACATACATTTCCAATATGCTAAATCTTCTGAAGCTAATGCACATAAGTTGCTAAATCCTAAGGAGACACGCATTTTGTATTCCATGGTGATACAGGAAGGTGGATCCATGGGTACTTTATAAAAGCTGTCAAAAGATGCACTACATACATGCACAAAGTTGCCAGAAGGCATACAATATTATGGGGTGACTATCAAGTGTTTTCTTGGTGGGCCATCCTATCCTTTTGTGGTTCACAGTGAGATATACACATCTTACTGGGTGAGCTAGCCACTCCTCTCTCCTTCTCTCTCTTTTCTCTAGTGATGTCTCTCTTATTGCAATCTTGGAGTTCATGAAGACTTGAGTCCCTGGGGGCTTGAGGATTCCTTTTTCCCTTTGATTTCAATAAGATTATCTTTTTCTTTGTGATCTCCTTTACCAAGAGTTTGCATCAAGTCCATACTCTTGCTAAAGTGGGGGCTTAATGTATCATCTTAAAATGGAAGCACTTCCATGGTAAGAGCATTTAGCCCTCTGAGTAAGTGGTTTGGCATCATGTCGAATGCCTTTAATGGATATTCAACTTGCATCTGGCTTTTTCCCCCATTCTGCCCCATTTTCCACTTCTTCCTGGCATTTTCATAGCATTCTAGACTATGAACCTAAGGTTTTTAACCATAAGGTCAAAGTCAACCTTGATCCTAACCAAGTTAGGATTGACCTCAATCCTGACCTAGTCAGGTTTGAGCTCATCCTTGATCCTAGGGTCTGGGATCTTCAGGGTTAGCTTCGAGTTTTGAGATTTCATCAAAATCTTGCATTTTCCCTCTTTGGGGCCACTATTTCTCGGATTAAGTGTCGAATTATCAAATTAATATTTGAGGTGGACCTTTCTCAAGATTTTTATAGGATTCCTAATTTATTATTGGAGATTATCCTTTCTCAATTTTTGTGCCTAATGCTCAAATTAACTTTGGGTTTGGCCTTACCTCAAATTTTGTAACAAGGCTCTTAAATAAT
Organism: Chamaecyparis obtusa; assembly: GCA_027943335.1. Lineage (NCBI taxonomy): Eukaryota > Viridiplantae > Streptophyta > Pinopsida > Cupressales > Cupressaceae > Chamaecyparis > Chamaecyparis obtusa. The sequence goes on from BSBK01000566.1 coordinate 750,461, forward strand.
TATTTTATTCCTATATTAAGGGTGGTCCCCTCCTAGAGTTTTGTGTCAAGAATTTAATTTAATTTCCTCTCCATGTCCACCTCTCTAGATTTTTGTGCCATGGGCCCTAAATTATTGTTTTCTACAAGGCCCCTCTTGTGCCCTAGATCACTATAAAAGGGAGCCTTCCTCTCTCATTTTCTCCATCAAGTTTTGCAATCAAGCATCTCATCTCAAAATCTCCCAAGCCCTCAAGTGCAAGAAAGCCTTCAAGTATTTAATCAAGTCTTCAAGCATTCAAGCATTCAATTTATCAAGGAGATCCATTAGAAGCCATTGAAGGATTCTAGCTCTATGGAGCCCTCTTGTTGAAGATCCATCCATTCAAGCCTCTTTATATTAAAAGATCCTTTCAAGATTGGTGTTGAAGATCTAAAGACAATTGATTGGAGACATCCTATATTTTATTCTATATTCATCCATTCTTATGGATTCAAGGATTAGAATCCTCCACAACGGTTTCAACTCAAGCAAGGTGAATTGTTCCATTTACTTTATTTATTCTAACAATTTCAATTCAATTTCAAGGTTAATTCCTAAATTGGGGTTTGACTGAGGCAAACCCCTTCCCCCAACAAACAAAAACCCTCTTTTTTTTGTAGGTACAAGTGCAGAATTTTAGATCTGAGATCAGATTTGGATATCATTTTTGGTGAACTTTCGAGATCTAGGAACAAAGTCAAAATTGACCTTCAGAATAAAAATGTAGCCTTTGACATTTTATGAGGGTCAAAGTCGACCTGATCTAATCTCAAAAAAAGATTTTTGGGTTTTGTAGATCTCGCAATTTCAATTTTAGGATACAAAAATCAACAATTTTTGAGATCGTTTGACAGGGTTTTTTAGTCGATTCTTTTTCGGAGGTAAGTACCTTTATTTCTTAATTTCAATATTAATCATCTAAATTTATTTTCTATATCAATACAATTTCATGTAAGTATAAAATATTGGTTTTGGGGTCTCTTTAATGTGCAAACCATTTTTCTAGGACCCCATCCATATTTTACCCTTTACAGTGTCATTGTGTATGAATATCTTTCTATGGTTGTTGGTTACATTTCTTACATGGTTAAAATCTATTGAAGTTGATAAAATTTATATTTTTTATGATAACTGATTCAACCCCCCCCCCCCCCGCCCCCCCCTTAGTTATCTTGGTGGACTCTACTTTCTAACAATTGGTATTAGAGTGGTAGGTCCTTGAAGGAAAAGTTTAACAGCTTAAGGAGATCTATGGAGAGTCATTTTAGGAAAGAAAGCCCTAAGTTTGATAGAGTAAATTTTGACAGCTGGAAAGAAAAGATGAAGACACACCTACTTTTTTTAGGACTAGGTTATTGGTTAATCACAAAGAATGAGAAGACTATCATTGATGAGGATGAAATTGAAGATTGTACTGATGGAGAAAGAGATCTATTCATGTGTAACATAATTTCTAGAGAAGCACTTTTGTCAGTCCTTCTGGAGAATGAGTACAGTCAGGTAAAATATCTAAAGACATCTCATGAAATTTTGTTAGCTTTACAATCTACTTTTGAAGGTGATGAACATGCAAAGAAAGTCAGATTACATAATTGGATATGTGCATTTGAAGATATGAGAATGATGGAAGATGAATTTGTTAGAAGCTATATTGGTAGAATGTCAGAGATTGTTGCAAGTATAAAATCTTGTGGTGGAACAAAGACATAGAATGAAGTGATATGGAAAATTTTGAGGACATTGACTCTTGTATTCAAGCAGATAACATATATGATTGAACAAGTTATACCTTGTACTATGAACTTCACCAGAGAGACTCTTCTTGGAAGATTGGAAGTAGCAGAGATGAACCTGAGGTTATCAGGAGACTTACCTAGAATGGAGACAACATTCAGTGCTCTTAGTGTTCACCCTACTTTGTCAAGAAGCATAAGTGTGAGTGGAGATTATGCTAGTAGTAGCAAATCTAGAAATAAAGAAGATAGGAAGATTGAAGAAGGTATTATCTTTCTTGTGAAGAGGGAACTAGATGGTAAGAAAAATTTTAAATGTTGGACTTGTCAAGAATATCATCATTTTGTATCTAAATGTCCTAAGAGATTTAAGAAGTATAGAAACAACTTTAAGCCTAGAAGATCTAAAGAATGTTATTATGCTAATGATGAAGAACTTGAAGCTAGTGTGGAGAAAACTTTAAGTGAAAGTGATACTGAGAATAATGATGATATAGGATTTGTAGAAATTAAAGAAGAAAATTCTAAAACAGAAATTAAGGAAGAAAAAGCTATAGTTTCTCAAGTAGAAAAGAGAGCTAATTGGATTATAGATAGTGGTTGTTCACATCATATGACTAGAGACATGAAAAATTTCATAAAGTTTAACAATTATGATGGGGAGTTGTTAGAGTTGGAAATAATGCACATTGTTTGATTAAGGGTATAGGATCTATTACTCTTGATGGAAAGACTAATACTAATGATGTTTACTTTGTGGATGGTTTGAAACATAATCTTTTGAGTGTTGGACAACTAGTTGACAAGGGATATCAATTTTGGTTTACTAAGAAAAGTTGTGTGATAAAATACAAGGATGGTAATTTGATTGGTACTGGATCTAGAACCAGAGGTAATGTATTTCAATTGAATCTTACTGAGATGACATGTTTGATTACTAATATTGATAACAGTTGGTTATGGTACAAAAGATTTTGTCATATAAACTTTAATAACATTTTGAAATTGAGTACTACACTTGGAGTAAGAGATTTGCCTAAAACTATGAATCCTACTAACATGATTTGCAAGGAATGTGTGATGGCTAAACAGAAGAGAAGCTCATTTCCTAGGAAGAAGTTTACAATAGCAGAGAAGTTGGATATTGTTCATACTAATTTGAGTGGTCCTACAAGGACTAGAGGATTCTATGGAGACAGGTATTTTATTATTCTTATTGATGACTTTAAAAGAATGATGTGGATTTCATTGTTAGGAATGAATGTTGGATGTTGGTAGTCATTCTGTAGCAGTTGTTGTTGCAGTCATGACTATGATTGTCATTGATGTCAACACAGTGATCTTTTGGAGACTAGCAAAGAAGTAGATAGTGTTTTGATTAGCACACATGGGATATTGTAGTTGGAGCTATGTGATTTTGATGTTATACTCTTTGATATTTTATTTGTCTATGGTTAAGAGTGCAGATAGTAATTCATTGATTCATGAAAGTTATGAGTATTTTGGTAAAAGTAGTATTCATGCAGTGTTCTGGAGTAGCGGTTTGTGGAAATCAGATGATATCTCCTAATCGAGATGGAATCTAGTTTTTCATAGTTAAAAGGAAGTTTGAGAAACATTGATGGTGACATGGTTCAAAGTGCAAACTTTGAGGTCATACGAGTGAAGAGTTATTGCATTCGGAAGCTGACAATTTTGTGTAATTTTGATGTAGTGTATGGAAAATTTTATTTTGTAATTGTGTGCCGACTCATTTGTAATTATTTGAGTGTGGTATAAAGGAAGGAATGTTTTTAATTATTGTATGTAGTATTAATATGATAGAAGTGTGAGCATGGTTTTGGTTGCATGCGAATGTAAGCATGAAGTGAAGAAAAGAGTCTAAGAGGTTGTGAAAGTGAAATTGTGAAGGAAGACATGCGAAGTACAAAGATCTGGAATTGAGATCTGATGTAGCAGTGAGTGTGATTTGGCATAGTAAGGAGGTAACATATTCCATCACTCTTAACAGGGTTAGAATCTTTTAACAGGGGTTCAAAATCTCCTAACAGGGATTTATATGTACTAAATGTATTTCATAAGACTCCTAATAAAGTCCATCCTTTCACAAGGAATATTCATATTAGTGCATCTTTTGTGGGAATCATTCCCACCAGGGTTTACTCTTTGATCAAGAGGTTCCCTAGTCAACATATCTTGTGTTATTGTGTCATTGTGTATGAATATCTTTGTATGGTTAGTAATTGCATTGCTCACATGGTTAAATTTTGTTGAAGATGTTAAAAGTTATAATTATCTGATAACTGATTCACCCCCCCCCCCCCTCCCCTCTCAGTTATCTTGGTGGACTTTACTTTCTAACATGCATTTCTTAAAGAAAAAATTGAAGCATTTGATAAGTTTAAGATCATTAAGAATAAAGTTGAGAATGAATCTAGAATGAAGATTAAATGTTTGAGATCAGATAGAGGTGGAGAACTTACTTTAAAAGAATTTAACATTTTTTGTGAAGTGAATGGTATTAAGAGATAGTTTTCAGCCCCTAGGACACCTAAACAAAATGGTATTGCAGAAAGAAGGAACAAATCAGTGATTGAAGCAGCAAGAGCTATGTTATTTGAGAAAGACTTGGTGAAGATATTCTAGAGAGAAGTAGTGAACACAATAGTGTATACAATGAACAGAGTACAAATCAGAGCAGATACAGACAAGACACACTATGAACTATGGTTTGGAGATGCACCATCAGTTAAGTATTTTAGAATTTTTGGAAGCAAATGTTATATTAAGAGAGATGATCCTAGAAGTGATGAAGGTATATTTCTTGGATATTCATTCAAGAACAAAGCTTATAGATGTTACAATAACAGAACTAAGACTATTGTTGAGAGTGCAAATGTTAAAGTTGATGAAAAGTTCAAAATTCAGGAAAGAATGCTTGATTATGAATTAGATGAAGAAGCTCATCCTAAAACTAATCCAGAGATCACTAAATTATTATATGAAATTGATAGTGATTTGTTGAATGAAAGCCACAGTGAAGGAACCATTGAAGAACCTATAGCAAAAACAAGTACTCAGACAGTGACACCTAATAGGAATTTATCAAGGAATCATCCTATTAAGTAGATTATTGGAAGCATAGACAGAGGAGTTCATACTCAAAATAAGGTACAAGAATAATTATGTTTGATTTCTCAAATTGAACCTAAATCTACTAGTGAAGCTTATAAAGATGAACATTGGATTAAAGCTATGAAAGAAGAACTAGATTAGATTGAAAAGAATAAGACATGGGAATTGGTCCCTAGACCTAAAGATAAGAATGTTATAGGAACAAAATGGGTATTCAAAAACAAGATGAATGAACAAGGAGAAGTAGTAAGGAACAAAGAAAGATTGGTATGTAAAGGATACTCACAGCAAGAAAGAATTGACTATGAAGAAACTTTTGCACCAGCAGAAAGAATTGAACTGAGAATGTTTTTGGCTTATGCAATTTTTAAGAAATTCAAAGTGTATTAGATGGATGTGAAGTCAGCATTTTTGAATGGAGAATTGGAAGAAGAAGTCTACATTGAGTAGCCTGAAGGTTTTCCTATAACTCAAGAAGGAGACATTGTATGTAAACTGAAGAAAGCTTTATATGGATTGGAGCAAGTACCTAGAACTTGGTATGCGAGATTGGATAAGTATTTGTTGAAATTAGGATTTACAAAAGGCATAGCTGATAGCAACCTATATACAAAAGAAATTGAAAATGGTTTATTTGTTATAGTAATTTTTGTTGATGATATTATCTTTGGAGGAAAAGATGAAGCCAGTGATAAATTTGCAAATGAAATGAAGACTAAATTTGAAATGAGTATGATTGGTGAAATGAAATATTTTTTAGGATTGCAAATAACATAGAATAGTGATGGTATCTTTATGAGTCATACAAAGTACTTAAATGATTTATTGAAGAGATTTGGAATGGAGAATTGTAAACTAGTTGGAACACCTATGGGGACTGGACACAAGTTATCTAGCACAGATGAGACTCTTGCAATAGAATAGAAGTACAGATCTATGATTGGAGGATTGAAATATTTGACTCATACAAGACTTGATATAGCACATTCAGTTGGAATTGTAGCAAGATTTCAAGCTAAACCTAGAGAATCACATTATGCATCAATAAAGAGGATACTGAGGTACTTAAGAGGCATAATTGAGTATGGATTGTGGTATGAAAAATCTAATGATTTTACCCTATGTGCATATATAGATGTTGATTGGAGAGGCAGTGTTGATGACAAAAAGAGCACCAGTGGTGGAGCATTTTTCCTTGGAGGAATATTAGTTTCTTGGATAAGAAAGAAGTAGAATTTTATTTCACAAAGCATAGAAGAAGTAGAGTATGTAGTAGCAGCAAACAATTGTAATCAGATAATTTGGATGAAACAAATGCTTAAGGATATTGGAATAAAATTTGTTGAGCCTGTTGTTATACATTGTGATAACACCAGCATAGTTATTATGTCTAAGAACCCTATTTTACATTCTAAGACAAATAATATAGTGATAAAGTATCATGTAGTGAGAGAGAAAGTTACAGAGAAAGAAGTCAGACTTGAGTACATAAGCACAAAGGAGTAGATTGCAGACATATTTACAAAACCTTTGCCTAAGGATACATTTGAGTATCTGAGAGGTATACTTGGGGTTATGCCCCAACCTACTTCTGAGAATTGATGTAGATTGTTGCATCTATCTAGTGATATATGAGCCCTATCTTTCTTTTGTACTGGATGGTGGTACTTCCTTTGTGGGGGAGTATCTGTATCTGAGCTGGGTCATGATGACTCTAGTGAATGTATTTTCTAAACAGTGTCTTTTGACATTGAAGTTGTTGTTGACATAGTGATGAAACATCTATCATTGATATTAATGGAGGAGAAGTATACATGAAAAACCATCTGTTGGAGAGAACTGAATAGGAAAATGAAGAAATATTTGATTGATGAAGAGGACTTGAAAGAATTTTCAGAGCAGCAGTGTTGGAATTATGGAACTTGGATGTTTTTTCATCTATGTTTCCATCAATTCTAATGAGGGAGATTGTTAGGAATAAATTTTGAATATATCCTATGGGGGAGTATTCACATCCATTTTGTAGTAGTTGTTGTTACATTCATGATTGTGATTGTCATTGATGTCAACATAGTAATCTACTGAAGATTAGCAAGAGAAGCAGACCGTGTTTGAGTTAATGCACTTGGGATATTGAAGATGAAGATATGA
>BSBK01000566.1:762500-947168 GCA_027943335.1 Chamaecyparis obtusa
GGAGAAGGAGAAGGAGAAGGAGGAGGAGTAGGAGGAGGAGAAGAATAAGAAGAAGGAGAAGAAGGAGAATAATAATAATAATAAGAAGAAGAAGAAAAAGGAGGAGGAGGAGGAGAAGAAGAAGAAGAATGAGAAGGAGAAGGAGGAGAAGAAGAAGAGGTAGGATGGGAAGGAGAAGGAGAAGGAGAAGGAGAAGTAGAAGTAGAAGGAGATGGAAGTGGAGGAGGAGGAGGAGAACAAGAACAAGAACAAGAACAAGAAGAACAAGAAGAATAAGAAGAAGTAGGAGGAAGAGGAGGAGGAGGAGGAGGAGGAGGAGAAGAAGAAGAAGAAGAAGAGTAGAACTTTAATCAAGAAGTGTACGATGACTTATAATTTGTATTATCTTCTATTGTTAAGAGGGAGGTGAGGGGGGTATCTTCCCATATGCATAAATTTTATTTGATTTGATACCCATTCATTCATCTCTCCAAGATGATTCACTAGGATTAGCTCCTTTGTTTCCTCTACTCCTTCAACTTTCTTTTTGATATATTTGTAAAGACCTCTACCTCAAATTATCTTAGTTGGCCAAACTTCTATGTGATACTCCATGATTTTGGTGAACCAACTAGACATTTTATGAATTCTTTATCCCTCCATGATATACTCTCACACATTGGGGTGGGCTATGTATACCATAATATTGTTACTTGAGACCAAATGCTTGAATTTATTAAGGCCTTTTACTAGAGTGAAAGATTTTTTTTTCACAAAGTTATATTTAAATTCATTTTCTTTCAAAGTTCTAGAGTAAAAGGTGATAGGGTGTTCCTCCTTTTGAATTTCTCCTTTTTGAGTCAACATAGAAGCCAGGCTATATTCACTTTCATAAACATACATTATGAAATATTTTGAAAAGTTTGGATTTGATAGCACCGATGTAGTAGCTATTACTTCTTCAATTTTTTCAAAAGAAACTTTTACTTTTGGATTCCATCATGATCGTTTCTCTTTTTGTAGCATCAAGGTGATAAAACACACCATCACTGCAAAGTTGGGAATAAATAGATTGAAAAAATTTATCTTCTTGAGGAAAGATTTAATTCCTTTCTTATTGGATGAAAGAGAGAGATCAAGGATTTTTTTTTACTCCCTTTGGGTCTATATAAATTCTTTCTTGTGACACTATATGTTCCAAGAAATTCCTTGTGACAGTTTGAACACACACTTTCTCAAGTTTAAGGAGATCCTGAATTCAAAGTACTTTTGAAACACTTGTTCCAGGTGATCAATATGGTCTTCCCTTTTCTTTGAAAATATGGTCAAATAATCCAAGTATATTAGGATGATTAGGTCTATCAGCTCTTCAAAAGTTATCTCCGTGGATTTCTTGGAAGTGGCTCCTACATTAGATAGACCAAATGGCATGTTGGTATAAGAAAAAATTCCACACTTCATGGTGAATGTTGTCTTGTGTTTTTCATCTTCTACTACCCAAACTTGATTGTATCCAAAAAAATACATCCAACAATGAGAACATCTCTAAACCTACAATAATTTTCAAAATCTTCTCCATTGATGGGAGAGGGTGGTGATCTTTTAGAGATGCCTTGTTTAGGTCTCACAAATCCATGTAAAGGAAAATATAACAATTTTTCTTTTAGAATGACACCAAGTTAGAAACCCACATGCTATTATTGATCAGATAGATGATTTTGGACTCAATCAACTTATGTAATTCTTGTGCCATAAGAGCTTCTATCATGGGGTTCACTAGGTTTTATTTCTATCTTATGGGTTTTACGCCTTCAACTAGGTCTATAATGTCTTATAAGAAGTCTCTTTTATACTCTTTTAGGTCATCATACATATATTCTATGTATTATTTGTATTTTTGGCACATTGACTTAAGCCACTCTTTGTTTGTACTAGGTACCTTTTTTTCTGACTTTTAGTTTCTTTCCATCTCCAACTTCTTGTTCTTCATAATCCTTTTGGTCCATGACAAACTAACACTTGCCTCTTCTCACAACATCAAAATAAAACAAACTCTAAAGGGTTATTAAACCTTGGGACAATTTATTTCCCCTTAATTGAATGACCTGACCTTTATAGGCCTCTACTATTTTTGGTTGTAGTTGATCAAACAACTCTCCAAATTGTCAAAAAAACATAGTGATTTGGTTATCATTTTCAAACACTTGCCAATGAATTTCATTATTTGGTATAGAAGGTCTTACTATGACATGACTAAGTTCTCATTTATAAACAAATTAGTAACAGGTTGAAAATGAGAACCAATTGTGGTTGATCGGTCAACTTTCGTGTTCAGCTTCCTTGGAATAACTTAGATATCAAAAGCATCGAAGCTTTCAATTAGGTCCCATACTCTGTGTCGATAGGATATCATCTAAGGGCTCTTGGCCATGGAGGTATTGTAGACTTTCCTCACTATTAACATGGAATTTTTGAACACTTTTAACTACTTAATTCCCATTCTTTCAAGAAATTCAAGACCTTTGACCAATCCTTCATACTTTGCCTCATTATTTGTTAAATTGAAATTAAATTAAAAGGATTTCTTTACTTGATCATTCAAAGGATAAATTAGATGGATACTAGTTTTAGAACCCATCCAACATGTGGCTCCATCAAAATTCATTGTCTACAACTCTGCGGCTTGAAGTTTGATATATTTTTCTCTTTCATCTGTAACTCTTGGGATCAAATGGTCTTAGATCACTCTATGGAACTATGCAACTATCCATCCCTGTGAAGTAGTAGTAATTTTTGGTGTCATTTATTGCTCCTTAGCTCCTCTATTTTTCTATTTTCTACAATATATTTCCCCTCAGGAAATTTCATATCATGTGACTGATGTAGTTACATTAGAAACACCGTGCATTCATATCATTTGCAAAGTTTTTTTGGGCAGCCACCAACTCTTTGTTTGAATTAGGTGGAACTGATTGTAATGACACTATAGGATGTGAAGCTCTTCTATAAATTTTATCAAAAGATTTAGTATTATTTGCGGACCCTTAACTAAAACTATGTGAAGGGATAGAAAAGAGTTTAAGTAAACTACAAAAGCAACAAAGAGTTTTTATTTTTTGAAGATAAAATTCACACAGTGGCACATTTTGGCATTTCTATATTTTAATAAGGTATTTCAAGTAGACTATGATGCTAGTGGAAATTTCATTGAAGCTATTTTAAGTTAAGAAGGTAAACCCATTGCTTACTTTAGTAAAAAATTGAATGATGCCAAAAGAAAATATTATGTTTATGATCAAGAATTTTATGCTATAGTTCAGCTAGTCAGAAAATGGAGAAATTATATTTTTTCTAAGGAGTCTGTTTTGTTTATGGTCATCAAGATTTATAGTATTTGAATATCCAAGGGAAGTAGAACCAAAGGCATTTGAAATTGGTTGATTTTCTCAAAATTTACACTTTTATTTTGAAGAATAGAAGTGTAAAGTCTAATAGGGTTGCATATGCCCTAAGAAGGAGGTAGAATTTTTTTACTAATAATTATAACTTTTATCAACTTCAATAGCATTTGACCATGTAAGCAATATAATCACCAACCATAGAAAGATATTCATACACAATAACACAATGACACAAGATATGTTGACTAGGGAACCTCTTGATCAAAGAGTAAACCCAGGTGGGAATGATGCCCACAAAAGATGCACTAATATGAATATTCCTTGTGAAAGGATGGACTCTGTTAGGAGTCTTATGAAATACATTCAATACATATGAATCCCAGTTAGGAGATTTTGAATCCCTACTAAAAGATTCTAACCTTGTTAAGAATTATGGAAGATAGAAGGACCCACTGCCCAAAAAACTTCAATGGCAAGATCACTGAACACACTATCCAACTAATCTCTATATTATTCAATAGAATAATATCAAAACATGTTACCTCTTCTTTTACTATGCCAAACCACACTCACTGCTACACCAGATCTCAATTTCAGATCTATGTACCTTGCATGACTTCTTTCACAATTCATTAGCTCTTTTCTTCACTTCATGCATACATAATCATCATCATCATCATCATATCAATAAGTAAAAACATTCCTTCCTTTATACCACACTCAAGTAATTACAAATGAGTCGGCATCTAAATAAAAAATAAAAGTTTCCACACACTACATCAAAATTACACAAAACTGTCGGCTTCCAATTACAATAATTCTTCACTTGTGTGACCTCAAAGTTTTCACTATCATCCATGTCACTATCAATATGTCTTAAACTTCCCTTGAACTATGTAAAACTATATTCCATCCTGATTAGGAGATATCATCTGATTTCCACAAATCGCTACTCAGGAACACTGCCTGAATACTGCTTCCACCAAAATGCTCATAAATTCCATGAATAAATGAATTACTATATGTTCTCTTAACCATAAACATATAACATATCAAATATTAAATCCTCAACATTGCATAGCTCTAACTACAATATCCCATGTGTGCTAATCCAAACACTATTTGCTCCTCTGCAAATCTACAGTAGATCACTATGTTGACATTAATGACAATCATAGTCATGAATGCAATAGCTACTACTATAGAATGGCTATCAAACATTTAGCATTCATTACTAACAATCTCCCCCATTGGTATTGATGGCAACATAGATGAAAAACATCCAATGTTCCAAAAATCCAATACTACAACACTGCTACTCTGAAAAATACTTCAAGTCCTCTTCATCAATCAAATCTTGCTTCATTTTCCTATTCAGTTCACTCCAATATATGGTATAAATATTTTTTCATGTACACTTCTCCCCCATTAACATCAATGATTGAAAATTTCATCATTATGTCAACAAAAACTCCAATGTCAAAAGACACTATTCAGAAAATAAATTCACTAGAGTCCTCATGACTCAACTTAGATACACATACTCCCCCATATCGGAAGTACCAACCTCTAGTCTAGAAGAAGGATAAGGGTCATATACTATTGGATAGATGCAACCAATCTACATCACTTCTCAAAAGTAGGCTGGGGCATAACCCCAAGCATACCTCTCAAATACTCAAATGTATCCTTAGGCAAAGGCTTTGTAAAAATGTCTGCTATCTGCTCCTTTTTGCTTATGTACTCAAGTCTGACTTCTTTCTCAGCAAATTTCTCTCTTACTACATGATACTTAATCTCTATATGCTTTGTCTTAGAATGTAATATAGGGTTCTTAGACATACTAATTGTGCTAGTGTTGTCACAATGTATAACAATAGGTTCACCAAAATTTATTCCAATATCCTTCAGCATTTGCTTCATCCAAATTATCTGATTACAATTGTTTGCTACTGCTACATATTCTACTTTTTTTGTGCTTTGTGAAATATTCTATATATGTACATAGGGTAAAATCATTAGATTTTTCATACCACAATCCATAGTCCATTGTGCCTCTTAAATATCTCAGTATCCTCTTTACTACTGCATAATGTGATTCTCTAGGTTCAACTTGAAATCTTGCTACAATTCCAACTGAATGTGCTATATCAGGTCTTTTATGAGTCAATTATTGCAATCCTCCAATCATAGATCTGTACATTTTCTGTTCAACTGCCAGTGTTTCATCTATGCTAGATAATTTATGTCCAGTTACCATAGGTGTTCCAACTGGTTTACAATTCTCCATTCCACATCTTGTCAACAAGTCATTCAGGTACTAGGTCTGACTTACAAAGATACCATCACTGTTATGTGTTATCTGTAATCCCAAAAAGTATTTCATTTCACCAATCATACTCATTTCAAATTGATTCTTCATTTCATCAACAAATTTATCACTAGCATTATCTTCTCCTCCAAAAATAATGTCATCAACAAAAATAACTACAATCAACAAACCATTTTCAATTTCTTTTGTGTATAGATTGCTATCAGTTGTTCCTTTTATAAATCCCAATTTTAACAAATACTTATCCAATCTTGCATACCAAGTTCTAGGTGCTTGCTTTAGTCCATATAAGGCTTTCTTTAGTTTACATACCATGTCTCCTTCTTGAGTCAAAGGAAAACCTTCAGGCTGCTCAATGTAGACTTCTTCTTCCAATTCACCATTCAAAAATGCTAATTTCACATCCATCTAATATACTTTGAATTTCTTATAAGATGCATAGGCCAAAAACATTCTTACTGCTTCAATTCTTGCTACTGTTGAAAAAGTTTCTTCATAGTCAATTCCTTCTTGCTGTGAGTATCCCTTACATACCAATCTTTGTTTGTTTCTTACTACCTCTCTTTGTTCATTCATCTTGTTTCTGAATACCAATTTAGTTCCAATAACATTCTTATCTTTAGGTCTAGGGACCAATTCCCATGTCTTGTTCTTTTCAATCTAATCTAGTTCTTCTTTCATAGCTTTAATCTAATGTTCATCTTCACAAGCTTCACTAGTAGATTTAGGTTCAATTTGAGAAATCAAATATAATTATTCTTATACCTTATTTCAAGTCTAAACTCCTTTGTCAATGCTTCCAATAATCTACTCAACAGGATGATTCCTTGATAAATTCTTGTTAGGTGTCACTGCCTCAGATCTTACTTCAGGTGTCGGTTCTTCAATGACTTCACTGTGGCTTTCATTCAACAATTCACTATCAGTTTCATAGAATAATTCAGTAGTCTCAATGTTAGGTTTAGGATGAGCTTCTTCATCTGATTCATAATCAAGCATTCTTTCCTGAATTTTGGACTTTTCATCAACTTCAACATTTGCGCTCTCAAAAATAGTCTTAGTTCTCTTATTGTAACATCTATAAGATTTTTTCTTCAAAGAATATCCAAGAAATATACCTTCATCACTTCTAGGATCATCTCTCTTAATATAACATTTGCTTCCAAAAATTCTAAAATACTTAACTGAGGGTGCATGTCCAAACCATAATTCATAGGGTGTCTTGTTTGTGTCTGCTCTAATTTGTACTTTGTTCATTGTATACACTATTATGTTCATTGCTTCTCTCCAGAATATCTTTGCCAAATCATTCTCAAATAACATATCTCTTGCTGCTTTAGTTACTAATCTATTTCTTCTTTTTGTAATACCATTTTGTTTAGGTGTCCTAGGGGCTGAAAACTGTCTCTTAATACCATTCACTTCACAAAAGGTGTTAAACTCTCTAGAAGTAAATTCTCCACCTCTATCAAATCTCAAACATTTAATCTTCATTCCAGATTCATTATCAACTTTATTCTTAATGATCTTAAACTTATCAAATGCTTCATATTTTTCTTTAAGAAATGCAATCTACATCATTCTTGTAAAATTGTCAACAAGAATCATAAAATACATTTCTCCATAGAATCCTCTAGTCCTGGTAGGACTGCTCAAATCTGTATGAACAATCTCCAACTTCTCTACAGATGTAAACTTCTTACTGGGAAAAGAACTACTTTTCTATTTAGCCATCACACATTCCTTGCAAATCATGTTAGTAGGCTTCATAATTTTAGGCAAATCCCTTAATGCAAGTGTATTACTCACTTTCACAATGTTATCAATATTTATATGACAAAACCTTCTATGCCATAACCAACTGTCATCAATCTTACTAATCAAACATGTCATCTTTGTAGGATTCAACTAAAATACATTACCTCTTGTTCTAGATCTAGTTCCAATCAAATTTCCATCTTTATCTTTTATTACACAAGTTTTCTCAATAAACCAAACTTGATATCCCTTATCAACTAACTATCCAACACTTAAAAGATTATGTTTCAAACCATCCACAAAATAAACATCATCAGTATTAGTCTTGCCATCAAGAGTAATATATCCTATACCTTTAATCAAACAAGGTGCATTTTTTCCAACTCTAACAACTCCTCCATCATAATTGTTAAACTAAAATGAATTTTTTCATGTCTCCAGTCATATGATGTGAACAACGTCCACTGTCTATAATCCAATCAGCTTTCTTTTCAACTTGAGAAACTAGGGCTTTTTCTTCCTTAACATCATTTTCAAGATTTTCTTCTTTAATTGCTACAAATCCTATGCCATCATTATTCTCAGTATCACTTTCACTTAGAGTTCTCTCTACACTAGCTTCAAGATCTTCATCATTAGCATAATAACATTCCTTAGATCTTCTAGGCTTGAAATTGTATCTATATTTTTTAACTCTCTTAGGACATTTAGATGCAAAATGACCATATTCTTGACAAGTCCAACATTTAAAAAATTTCTTACCATCTGGTTCTTTCTTCACAAGCAAGGCAATACCTTCTTCAATCTTCTTGACTTCTTCATTTCTAGATCTGCTGCTACCAGCATAATCTCCACTTACACTGATGCTTCTTGAAAAAGTAGGGTGAACACTAAGAGCACTAAATGTTGTCTCCATTCTAGGCAAGTCTCATGATAACCTCAAGTTCATTTCTGTTGCTTCCATTCTTCCAAGAAGAGTCTCTCTTGTAAATTTCTAACTACAAGGTATAACTTGTTCAATCATTTGTGTTGTCTTCTTAAATGTAGGAGTCAATGTCCTTAGAATTTTCTATATCACTTCATTCTCTGTCTTTGTTCCTCCACAAGATTTTATGCCTACAACAATTTATGACATCCTACTAATATAGCTTCTAACAGATTCATCTTCCATCATTCTTATATCTTCAAATGCACATATCCAATTATGTAATCTAACTTTCTTTGCATGTTCATCACCTTCAAAAGTAGAGTGTAAAGCTTTCCAAATTTCATGAGATGTTTTCAAACATTTTACCTGACTCTACTCATTCTCCAGAAGGGCTATCAAAAGTGCTTCTCTGGCAAGTATGTTACACATGAATATATCTCTCTCATCATTTGTACATGCTTCAAGATTATGTTCATCAATGATAGTCTTCTCATTCTTTGTAATCAACCAATAACTTGGTCCTAAACATAGTAGGTGTGTCTTCATTTTTTCTTTCGAGCTGTCAAAATTTACTCCATCAAACTTAGGGCTTTCTTTCTTGAAATTCACCATGGATCTCCTTAAGTTGTTAAAATTTTCTTTCAAGGACATGCTACTTTGATACCAATTGTTAGAAATTAAAGTCCACCAAGATAACTGAGAGGGGGGGTAAATTAGTTATTTGATAATTATAAATTTTATCAACTTGAACAACATTTAACCATATAGGCAATATAATCACCAACCATAGAAAGATATTCATACACAATAACACAATGACACAAGATATGTTGACTTGGGAACCTCTTGATCAAAGAGTAAACCCCGGTGGGAATGATGCCCATAAAAGATGCACTAATATGAATATTCCTTGTGAAAGGATGGACTCTATTAGGAGTCTTATGAATCCCGATTAGGATATTTTGAATCCCTGCTAAAATATTCTAACCTTGTTAAGAGTTATGGAAGACAGAAAGACCCACTACCCAAACAGATTCAATGGAAAGATCATTGAACACACTATCCAACTGATCTCTAGATTATTCAATAGAATAATATCAAAACATGTTACCTCTTCTCTGACTGTGCTAAATCGCACTCACTACTACACTAGTTCTCAATTTTAGATCTTTGTACCTCGCATGACTTCTTTCACAATTTCACTTTCACAATTCATTAGCTCTTTTCTTCACTTCATGCATACATCATCATCATCATCATCATATCAATAAGGAAAAACATTCCTTCCTTTATACCACACTCATGTAATTACAAATGAGTCGACATCTAATTACAAAACAAAAGTTTCCACATGCTACATCAAAATTACACAAAATTGTCAGCTTCCAATTACAATAATTCTTCACTCATGCAACCTCAAATTTTGCATTTTCATCCACATCACTATTAATATACCTTCAACTTCCCTTTAACTACGCAAAACTAGATTCCATCCCGATTAGGAGATATTATTCGATTTCCTCAAACCGCTACTCAGGAACACTGCCTGAATAATGCTTCCACCAAAATGCTCATAACTTCCATGAATAAATGAATTATTGTCTACACTCTTAACCATAAACATATAACATAAAAAAGAGTAAATCCTCAACATCTCATAGCTCTAACTACAATATCTCATGTGTGCTAATCCAAACACTGTCTGCTCCTCTGCAAATCTCCAGTAGATCACTGTGTTGATGTCAATGACAATCATAGTCATGAATGCAACAACAACTGCTATAAAATGGCTGCCAAACATTCAACATTCATTCCTAACAAGATGTAGATCAAATTTTTTGGGTTACAATAAATCAATAGTTTGTCTCCTGAGGATCCTGATTTTTAAGAGGCCTAGAGATCCTGCACAAAACCTATTACTCTACATAAGACTAGATTGTTGAATTTTATCCAAGATGGGATGTTATTCAAAGGAATCCAATTGTGCATTCCAAAGAGTTCCATGAGGGAGAACCTAATCAAAGAGAATCATAGTGGAGGATTGGATAGACACTTTGGTCAAGATAAAACCATTTCTCTAATTAGTGAAAATAAATATTGGCCACAATTACAACAAGATGTTAAGAAGTTTGTGTAGAGTTGTAAAATATGTCATATGGAAAAAGGAACTAGGTAGAATAGAATGTTATATCATCTATTACCTGTACTGAAGAGGCCATGGGAGGATAAATTAACCTAAAACATGTTACTAAGTTTATAGAATAATTTTTTTCTTACAAGTTTACAAACAATAATGAATAACAAAGTGAAAGCAATATAACATAAGCCAATACATATTCATAAATGTAACTCATTTATAGATTACAATTCTCAAGTGTTCCTTGACGTAGAATTATGTAAATATAAATTAATCTATTAAGTACAATAACCATTCAAATAAATTACATCATTTCATTAAAGAATACCCAAATACAACTAAACCATAAGGTATACATGATAACTCACATCTACTACACAAGTTGCAGGGTATGTAAATATAATCTAAGTACAATGTATAATATAATAAATGAAAGATAAGAGTAAGTCTCTAATGGTAAACAAGAAGATACAACCACTACAAGGATCATCTAGTACTGGTATGAGGACTTTTGAATCTCAAATGGTAAAAGAATCACTACCACCCAACCATGTGGAACCAAAGGTCCACTCCCACCATGCTGAGGAGATAAAAAAAACCCCACTTGGATAACAAACACTAAAAACTAACACAATACAACACCTAGGCAAGGGATCTAGGAATATCTCTATCTCAAAAAGGTACAATACCAACTACAAAGATAAAACATACTCAACCAAAGGAAACCAACACACATGGGAAACCTTAGATGTATAAAGGGAAGTGTCATCACATGAGCCAACTCTAAGGTTATCCTAGTAGTCTCTCTAGACCCCAGCACCCTAGTGACTCTACACGGTATTAGTAATCCTCTCATACATATGAGGTACCAACTATGCTATATCCAGTCCATGCAAGAGGCAAGAATCTTCCCACTCCCATCCTAGTCGAGACCTCAATCAAGTACCTAGGCATGGGTGAGGCACACATTATCTTATTAATTCATTTTAAACTCTCAATATATTTAATTTATAAGTTTATTAAGTAACTTGTAAAGGATACCTAGGTAGCCTCTTCTGGGCTTCGACACCTCCAAAACAAGACACTTCCCATCTATACACTCAGATAACCTACCCTAATGCTCCAACCAAAATAAAAAAGAGATAAATGAACCAATACCACAAAATCTTCTCATAAATCATAAACCATGATAATCACCAAAGTAAAACAATGGAGCATAGTAGAAAATAACACATCCTATACAATGATCAAATAGTCCATCTCAATATAGACATTACCAAAGATCATCCATCCCATAATGGATATCTTAACAAAAATAACAATCCTCATAGTCTTATATCACAGGATCAACGATAATCACAATGTCAATGACATCCATCTCCAAATATGAAGTAACATAACCCATAAAGATAACCATCCAAAACGTAGAACAATCATAGTAGAGAACATAAGGTGACCAAGTAAAATAGACATAATCATAATAACAATCGTCACCTTTTTGGTCAAATGAAATAAAGATTGAGACACAATACAACATATGAGATCACTCACAGATATCACAAAAGCATACATGATCCAATAGAGACTTCAAAATAGTTATAAAGACTTTCCACATAAAATCAGAGATCAACAAAAAAACACTTCAAAGCCTCTAGTATACAATTTCTAAAAGTCAACGTAATTTCCCAAAATAAACAACATCAAACAAGGCAATATAATATATCAAGTAGTCAAACCATAACACAAGTCTCAATTCTTTAAGAACAATCAATTTTGTTTATTAAAGTCTAGTTTGACTTATTAAAAAAACATTCATTTAAAATATCATTCATATATACTTTTTAAATAAGTATTGAAATAAAATATCCATGCATATCAAAACACCATGTATTTAATAATAAAATAATGTTATTAATTTTCTAAATATAAATATAAATAAAAACATTAATATTAAAAACTACAAGTAAAAAAATAATTAATATTTATTTATTAATTAATTTTCTTTTTTTTTTATAAATAAATAAATAACAATAATAATAATTTATATATTAATCTAAAAATTAATAAATAATTTTTTTTGCTTATATTTATAAATCCAAATATATATATATATATATCCTTTACTACTTTCTTTTAATTCTATAAAAAGATTATGCTCATATGCAAATATTATATATCTATTTTAATTTGATTTATTTCCTACGGTTTTAACAACAAATACAAACAAATCCTAACCGATTTAATACAAGGCTTTTCCTCAATATTTTTATAATAAAAATATCAAGTATTCACAATTCTATAATCACAAGATTTCTTCAACCAAAAAGCTTTCAAAACAAAATTTCCTACAAAAAAATTATAAAACTACCATCAACAAAATCTACCAAGAACAAAGTAAACAATCTTTTAAAAGAAAATTGGATCTACGAGGGTTTCAAACCCTGCCTTAATCCACCAATTGACAGAAGCCACAAAGAACAATCTAAAAACCCTGAAAATTCCAATCTTTCATAGTTTTTTTCAATTCAAACTCCGAACCAAAATGTGTAAACCTGTGTGTGTAAAGAATAATGAGCAAAATACTCATAATAAAGAAAAACTAGGCAACCTATGGTTTTCCAAAACTCATATAGGATTAAAAAAAAAAAATAGGAACTCAACCTTAAATTAAGTAAAAATTATTTATTTAATAAATATTTCTTCTTTTTATCGATTCACTCAACTCTAATTTTAAAAGGTAAAGTTCTAATTTCTTACTAAAGTGTTTTGTAATATGCAACTCAACATTAAAATCTCTTAAATCCTTTTTAACTTCTTTTGCATTTAAATATTAAATTTTATATTGTACTTAAATTAAAATTCCTAGCATATTTAAAATATATAATTTAATAATAAATATTATTTAATATTTTAATTATGCATTTAAATTCTAATTTAGACTTAGTATTTAATTAAATCTTCGTGTTCCATAACTAGACTTTCTAATTAATTCTTTTGAATAAACATAGGTATTTAATTAATTCTCATTAATTAAATAATCTTATATTTTAACATTCTAATATTTATAAGATATAAGTAATCAATCATAGAATTAACTTTGATAGAATCTTTTATCTATTTTAACACAAAAATCACATCAAACCTACAAGCATGCAAAACCTGAAGAAACTGACTACATCAAAAATACTAAATCAAACACAAAGAGTTCACGAATGATGTCACCTTAATGAATTCAGAGGATAATAACTAAGATACTTGTCTACTATTTTTGGATTATAAATGGCTTAGGTTAGGATTTGGACCAGTCTATTATCTCCCCTCTCTTACCATTAAGATATTGTGATAGTGCATGTTCATCTTGATAATTCAAGGAAGTCAATGTCTGGTACCTGAAATCATGCATAAAAGATGAGCATGTACATACATGTATAAATATATAACAAACAATGGCGGGGATAAACTGATCATGTGGATCTTGCAAGAAAGTAACTACAACTTCATACCTCATCCACATCAGGCACATCAAATAGAAATATAAAACATACATGTAATCCATACACATACAGGTATGGGGTCAATAAATCCATAAATACAAATGACATCATAACATATAGAAAATCAGACTATGATAGGGGTATTACATTCACCTGCCATAGAATTGAGATTACTCCTGGAAACCTACAAACAAATAAGGATATTCTTCCATCAATCATGAAGCACTCTACTAAAATAAAAGATAAAATGATATCTCAAAACAAGCCATAAATAAAGACATGGTATATAATCGTCAAGAGCAATATAATTCTAGTTTAAGCATAAACCAAAAATCACATTGATCAATCATTCATTATTAATCGATTTAAATAGATCTGGATCTTGATTGATTGAACATCATATAATTCATCTATAAATTAATTGTAGAAAGTACATATTTGTATTTACATCAAATAACAAATTAAGAGGTTCATGCAATCCTAACAAATATAATACAATCATATAGGACACACAATGCATATCACCTTCACATAAAAATGTAGTACAATTCTATGTAATGTCCTCCCTTACACATACTATCAGAGGTCCAAAATGAACATGATAGAAATAACACTTATCACAGAATGGGTCCAACAATGCCAAACATTCAGAGTAGCCACCACAAAGTTCAAAAGGAAAAATCCAATGGGAGAATTCCAAGTTCAACATTAAATCATAAAACATCATGATGATTTAAAATAGTAAATCAAGTGTGACCAGTGTCACAAAATAGGTAGCGAAAAGAGAGTTAGGTGACAAGTCCATGCATAAGAAAGTTTTAAAATTAAATACTTTCCCAAACACAACATGAACGAATCATCAATAACTAAAATTAATTATCAATCATAAAAAAATTCATATAACAATGTGACTAGTGTCAGCCACACTCAAGGGAGTGACCACTTTACGACACCCAAGAATACAACATCTTTGATGTAATAGAGAATGCACCCAAAAATAATAGACAGTCGCTAAGGTAAGATGTATCAAATGCAATTGTAACTAAAGAACTTTGCAAAAAGTTACAAGTAGGTTATAAGTTACAATGGTTCTCAAATACAAAAGAGTTATGTGTCTATATTTTGTTTCAAATTTCAACTACATGACACTTAATGGGGGTACTAGTTCCTAGTGTAGAAACATGGGCTCTGATACCAAGTGTAATGTCCTGCCAGGGAACCTAGGAGAAATTAACCTAAAACATGTTGCCAAGTTTCAAAAAAAATCTTAAAAGTTTACAAACAATAATGAATAACAAAGCGGAAGCAATATAACAAAGCTAATACATGTTCATAAATGTAACTCATTTACGGATTATAAGTCTCAAGAGTTCCTTGACGTAGAATTACGTAAATATAAATTAATCTATTAAGAGTACAATAACCATTCAAATAAATTACATCATCTCATTAAAGAATACCCAAATAAAATTGAACCATAGGGTAAGTGCACCAAGATGGTGTGCAAAAAAGGGTATAAGTGGCCATTTTTTTCTTAAATTAGGTAAACCTGAACTTGAAAGATAAATTTGAGGGTCTTGCACTCAGAATTAGAAGATGTATAAAGAATAAGAGTAGTTTTAGTACTCTTAGTCTAGTTTCTAAACTACTGAAGTTTTTTTTTAAATGGATAATATTAAGAGGATCAAACTCTCCGCGCATGAAAAATTATTCCTGATTTTTTTAGAAAAATATAACATAGATGTTTCTGTGCACTCAACAAAAGACATAGTTAGATTTAATATTTTAAAAAACCATTTGGTAGGATGGTAGGTAAGACTGAGATCTATAAGTTGTTTATTTTTTCATAATATTTTGTTGAGTACTTTTTTTTAATGATTTTTTGAAGTGACCGCATCCTAAAAATCTGCTACATGTTCGTGCACTGGGAATAACTTGCATCAAAATAATAAAAATACACTCTTCTTTTTTTAAGTGTATAGATTCAAGTGTAGAACAGTATTATGTGATTTTTTTTGCAATTGGTTGAGTAAATAAAAAGTTACTAAAAAAATGGTAGACATATGTCTGTGAGGCATGTCAAGATACTGGTAAAGAAAATTAAATTTCACTATGTTAATGTTATCCAAATATTAAAAAAATTATATGGTTTGAAAGATGAGAAGATGTGTAAGATTATGGTGGTAATTTTAGAGATACCCTCTTGATCATTTATAAACCTAATGATGATGAAATCAAGATTTCATGTTGGAAGATGAAAATTTGTGTAAAGGGACTAAAATGGAGGGAGAATGGGATTTAAATTCTTAGGCTTATTTACTAATCCTTTTTTCAAGCCTAAAATGTGTATGGGTTTTTGTGTGCATCATAACCCGCTTGGGTTTTGAAAATAAAAATGCATATTTAAGAATTTTCAAAACCTATATGTGTTTGGAAGATGTAAAGAAATGCAATTTATGTTTTAAGGAACATGTACGGTTTATGAATACATCAAAACACATGGTACTAAATTAAGAATACACTAAATTTATGTATAAACTTATGTATATAATATATGTCTATATTTGTATATATGCATATATAGAGTTTTATATACATATAAATGTGTGCCTCTCTCTCTCTCTCTCTCTCTCTCTCTCTCAAGTTCCTATTTTAAAGAACCTGTATGGGTTATGGAGAAGTAGATTTGAACCTCTAATTTTTCATAACTTGTACAGGTTATGCAAAAATGTTAACATTGGTTTTAGGTTTCCATAACCCATATGCATTATGAAAAAATTTATATAATATATTCTCAACGGCCTAGAAACCAGCACTACAAGTGGTTTGAAGGTCCCACTGCACTATTTGGCATCATTTTTCAAGATAGTAATAGTCAGGTTTGCATTTTTCTTGTCAATTTTTCTTTGAAATGATTGTTTTTATTTTATTTTTTGGTTTGTTACTTTAGATTATAATAAAATGATGCTCATTTGTTATTTTTCTTTCAATTTGACTGTTGATTTTCACCATGATGTTATGTACATAGGACAATCAATATTAATGTAATGGGAAATAACAAGAGAGGAACAATTGAACAATGAGAGGCAACAAAGATAACACAAAAGGGAGCATATGAGGAGATTACGTGGAGGTATGTCATCTAACACGCCTAATGACAGTGATGAACATGCAAAAATCCAAATTGACATGATAAATGTACCTAATGCACCAAATCAAAATGATCAACATGCACCAACTCAAATGCACGTGATGAATGTACCTAATGAATGCAATGACCATAGTCCATTTCAAGTCAATATGATAAATGCACCTAATGAATTTTAAGAATATACACCACTTCAATTTGATGAGATTAACACACATAATGCACCTAATGAAAATGAAGACCATGCACGTATCTTAATACCTCCTAGAATAATTCGTAGAAAACCAAAGTTTCTAATTGACATTGATGAAAATATTGTGACGCCAATGCATGATAAAATTTCTAAAAGAACTCGTAGAAGAATGGTTAAAAGAATTTGGAATAACTATTTTGAAAATTTAAACCAAAAAGTAAGATGCCAATTAGTTGTTCAAATGATTAAAAATATGAAATCTAAAGAGACAAAGATAATTTTAGGGTTAAGAACAACTGAAAATAGTGGTGAAATAACTAATTTGAGAAATCTATTTGATGCATACAAAGTCATTGGTATGAAAGCACATACAAATGATGTTAATGTTACTTGAGGTGTCCTCACATAAACCATAATGGGAAAGGAAATGAAAAAATATCATTTAATAAGAAAAACAAGAAAGTCATTAAGAATAAGTAGAACAACATTATGCAATGCCTTAAAGAGGTGAGAGAAAATTGGGGATCCTAACAATAATTCTCTTTGGTAATTCTCGGGTAGACTCCCACGCAAGGACAAGGTTGTTGTTGATGCACTAAGAATGTTAATTGACAAATTTTGGCATGACAACACAAGGGTTTAACCCAACCAAAGAGATGTTGTTAGAAGGTGAATTAGACTTAGAAACTATGAACCACATCCAAAACACTATTTAGACATGACACAAACATAATTTTATGAAAGGTTTCTTAAAAGCTTTCCTGAGATTAAAATTAGCCAAAGATTTTTTGAGATGACAAAACCATTTTATGTTAAGATTAATCATGCACGTACTATGTATTGTTGTAGGGTCCATGTTGAATTTTCATGCATTATGATATTTATCATTAAGTATGTTGTACTTTTTGAACTAATGATGTTTTGTAAGAATGTGGTCTACAAGCACCTCCTAAGTCACCAAGAAAATTTATTTCAAGTGTACTATGTAGATGAGATTACTGGTGCATTTACTATAAGATGATGTGTTTGAAAGGATTTTGTCCTACATGCAGTGGTTTGCAACAATCGCCTAAATTCCTACATCTAGATAGCATACATGAAATTGGTAAGACACTAATTTCTATTGGAAAATACAAGTCAGTCACATATGGTGTTAAAGATGGAAATGAATTAAAGAGGTGTGAGTTAGTGAAAAGGGATATATGTGTAGATGATTTTATGAAGACATTTCAAAAGAAACTAGTTTATGAGTACATAGGTCACACACATAGAGCTAGGTGGTTAGATGTGAAATTCAAGTTATGTAAGGACACTTTCCCCCTTGGTAATATTGTGTGTGTCATTGATTTTTCTGAGAATTATACATTGAAACCTAAAAATGAAGTGCAACCTATGTATTGCCACTCTACCAAGTTACTATTTTTATACACATAGAATTCACACATGCTCATGATAGCACAGAGGAGGAAAGAAAGGTTATAATAGAGTATCACTTGTATATTAGTGATGATCATAATCATTCCTTAGAGTTTTTGAAAGGATTGTTTATAGTCTTCTATGATAGTTTAAGGGAAAGAGGTAAAAGGTTCAACCAACACTTAATATGGTCAGACAATTGCACTGCACAGTTCAAGAATGCAATGATTTTCTACTAGTTGAGTAGGATGCATGTGAAAAGTGGTTTACAATATTTTTGGGATTTCACTAAGGCAGGGCATGGAAAGGGAGAGCATGATGATGTGGGAGCATGTTTGAAAAGAGCTCTTACTAGAGAGGATTGTTAATAGATGCAGAAATAATTGTGCAATGGTGTAACTCTATGATTGAGACTAGGTAATGCATGTAAATATATGGTTTCTAGATTTTTTTGGTTCATATGTGAATCTAACATTGAAGACTATCTATATTTTTCTACACTTAAAGGATCAAGTGACATGCATTCATTTAGAAGTTCAAATGCAACATCATTAGCTATTTATACTAGACAAATTTCATGTTGTTTCTCTTCATGTATGCATTTTGTGTGAGATGAATGTGAATCAAAAAAGTGGGTTGACCAATGGTCTTGTAGACCTTTGGAAACCCTAGATATATATCAACTTTCCAAAGAACTACAAATGAACCAATTTGAAGCATTAGTGGATTTTGACCATGTATCAAACCTAGTTGAACTAGGTTTTCTCTAGATTTCGTATATTAAATAAATTTTAAATCTTGATTTTGGTATTAACTAATCCTTCTATTAAATGCAGGTCATGTATATGTAGTAAGTGTAGATGAGAACAATGAAGAAGAAATAGATTATTTTTTGTGTCATTGTATTAAGGCCAAAAATAAATTGACAACTACAATCATTGATGGAGAGGGTATTCAGTATCCAATAGGGTCCATTGTTGTCACTAAGACATGGCTTAGAAGGTAGCATTGCTGTGTCCAGTTGTATTCATACCTATTAATCTCTTTTTATTACACTTTGCATTGATTTAGTTATTAAACTCTATAAATGCAGGTATCCTATCAAGAATTCTAATGCCTAGTTGTTTGAGGACTTTGAGACATGTAGACATATTCCTCATTAATTTAATCTTATTTCTAAAAAAAATATTCAAGTGATAAAGTATCCTAGAAGAATTCTTAATAAGAATTTGTGGAAAGTTTCTGCATCTGACCGCGAGGCAATACTTGACACAATAAGGGTTAGAACTGATCCAAAGGTTCTCTTGACTAATTTTGGGCAATCTAGAAGGTGATTCCACAATATGGTAGAATTATTTTGACAATTTTGTGTATATCTTTGAGGTTCTCTATGTGCCTATTTAGAGGCCAAATTTTGAACTTTAAAATGACAATGAGATGTAATGTGCATAAATAGATGCCAAATTTTGTATAAGAAGGGCTACCATGTGCATATTAGATGCTAATTTTATGTAAAAATGGCAATGAGTTGTCATGTGCATGTTAGATGCCAATTTTTGTATATAAAAGGTGCAATGAGCTTCCATGTGCATATTAGATGCTAATTTTTATGTAAAAAAAGGGAAATGAGGGTCATATGCATGTTAGATGCTAGATTTTGTATATAAAAGGTGTAATGATCTATCATGTGCATATTAGATGCCAATGTATGTATATAAAATGTGCAATGAGCTTCCATGTGCATATTAGATGCCTATTTTTATGTAAAAAAAGGGCAATGAGCTATCATGTACATGTTAGATGCCAAATTTTGTATATAAAAGGTGTAATGGGCCTAATTTACAAATACATTATTGAAATACATGTATTCAATCCTCTCAATCCCTACCTTTGAAGAATCTAGCATTTACTTTTAAGCTTTATCTTTTATTTTGTATGTTCAACAATAAATAAGTGTGCAATCGATTTAAAAATTTCTTACTTAAATGCTAGTGACAAATTTTTGGCTATCTTTCAATCCACTCATCTAATTGTCTGCTCCATTAGCTCTAGTTGGCTAGGTAAATACTAGTAACAACCTTGTCTCATACATGGATTCCCTCTAACGTTCACAAGCACACTGGACTAGAGTGTCCCTAAGGGTCACTAAGCAGCATTGGGAAGCAATATTTCTTGGAGCATATCTCAAAGCTCATGAAAGGTATCAAAAAATCATTAGGTGCTATATAATTGTGTTATGGAGGCCTACATTTACCTATCTCAGTTTTGGGAGGTTCCTCTTTGTTTTAATTTGACATCCCTATCTTGGTTTATGTGAAAAGTTACAATGTTGGTCAATTGAAATGAGAACCATTGGCTATCTTTCAATCCATTCATCATGGGACCAATTCATCTACTCCATTAGCTCTAGTTGGATGGGTAAACACTAGTGACAACCCTATCTCACACATAGATTCCCTCCAACATTCATGAGTACACTAGACCAAAGTGTCCCTAAGGGTCGCTAAGAAACATTGGGCAGTGATATTTCTTGGGGAATATCTTAGAGCTCGTGCAAGGTATCAAAAATTCATCATGTGCTACATAACCATGTTATGGAGGCCTACATTTACCTATCTCAGTTTTGGGAGATTCCTCTTTATTTTAATTTGATGTCCCTATCTCAATTTATGTCAAAAGTTGCAATGTTGCTCAATTGAAATGAGCAACATTTGCTATCTTTCAATCCATTCATCATGAAACTAATTCATTTGCTCCATTAGCTCTAGCTGGTTGGGTAAATGCTAGTGACAACCTTGTCTTGCACACTAAATCACTCCAATGTTCGCGAGCACACCGGCCTAGAGTGTCCCTAAGGGTCACTAAGAAACATTGGGCAATGATCTTTCTTGGGGAATATCATGGAGCTCGTGCGAGGTATCAATGAATCAAGTAATACAAGATTGTGTTATGGAGGCCTACATTTTCCTATCTCATTTTTGGGAGATTCCTCTTTATTTTAATTTGACATTCCTATCTCGATTTATGTGAAAAGTTACAATGTTGCTCAATTTAAATGAGCAACATTGGCTATCTTTCAATACATTTTTCATGGGACCGATTCATCTAATCCATTAGCTCCACTTGGCCGGGTCAACTCTAGTGACAACCATGTCTCACACATGGAGTCTCTCCAATGTTCACGAGCACACTGACCAAAGTGTCCCTAAGGGTCACTAAGCAACATTGGGCAGTGATCTTTCTTGGGGCATATCTCAAAACTCATGTGAGGTATTGACAAATATTCAAGTGCTATAGGACCATGTTATGGAGGCCTACATTTACCTATCTTAGTTTTTGGAGATTCCTCTTCATTTTAATTGACATCCTTATCTTGGTTTATGTTAAAAGTTGCAATGTTGCTTAATTGAAATGAGAAACATTGGCTATCTTTCAATCCGTTCATTGTGGTACCAATTCATCTACTCCATTAGCTCTGATTGGCCAGGTAAATGCTAGTGACCACCCCATCTCACACACGGTGTCCCTCACCATTCACAAGCACACTAGACCAGAGTGTCTCTAAGGGTCACTAAGCAACATTGGAAAATGATCATTCTTGGGGCATATCTCAAAGCTCACTCAAGGTATCAATGAATTGTCAAGTACTACATGACCATGCTATGGAGGTCTACATTTACCTATCTCAATTTTGGGAGATTCCTCTTGATTTTAATTTGACATCCCTATCTTGGTTTATGTCAAAAGTTGCAATGTTGCTCAATTGAAATGAACAACATTGGCTATCTTTCAATATATTCACTATGGAACTAATTCATCTTCTCCATTAGCTCTATTTTGTTGGGTAAATGCTAGTGACAACCCTGTATCACACATAGAGTCCCTCCAACATCCACGAGCATACCAGACTAGAGTGTCCCTAATGGTCATTAAGAAACATTGGTTAATGATATTTCTTGGGGCATATCTCAAAGCTCATGCAAGGTATCGATGAATCATCATGTACTACAGAACTATGTTATGGAGGCCTACATTTACCTATCTCAATTTTGGGAGATTCCCCTTTATTTTAATTTGACATCCCTAACATTTACCCTATCTTGCCCATGGATTCCCTCTAATGTTCATGAGCACACTAGACCAGAGTGTCCCTAAGGATCACTAAGAAATATTCATAAAATAGGGTATTTCACACTTTTCACCAACTTGTTCCAAAACACAATCCATAAGAAATAGAAACTAGTGCAGGAGAAAAACTAAGGCTTGGAAGGCTACCAGGGGGTCAGATGGATGACCTTAAGAATTTGAAGACTATAAGGACCTAAAATGTCTAAAAACATTATAATTGGGCCATTAGTGCCTATGAAATGTAATGAGATGAAATAACATTAGATGTATTGGTACATGTCCTGATGGTCCTAATAAGGACCATAGGACCAAATTCATGTAATAGGGAAACATGATGCCTAGGTTGGTCAATTAGGAGTTTAGGGAGGTTTATGATGTAATAAATCCAAATAATAAGCCTTTGAATTAGTTTTAGGATCTCAAAAGTTAAATTCTTCAACTTAACAAATTTTAATATTTAAATCCTAACGGCTAGTTAGAAATGGGTGGGTATTTGATGGTTGGAGCTAGTTTGGGTAGTTCTGAACATACTTATAATCATAAAATGAATGGAATAATATTTTAATACCTATTTAAGGCTAAGGAAGTCATGGTAAAGAGAGAGGATGTAACTGGTTTAGTTTGGCAATAATGAAAGTTATATTTCTTGTAAAATTTGAGTCATTTATCCTTGTTTTGGATATTCATAGTGTCACAACCTACATTTTAATTTATTGGGGAGTAATTTAGATTGGTTTGGAAAGTTTTTTATGCATTTTTTAATTCATTTGGGGTTTAAAGTTTGGTTTTGAAGAGTATTGGCATTGGTGATTTGAAGATGGGTTTTGAAGGGTAATGAAGTTGAGGTATAGGTATTGAAAAAGAGCATCTAGACAAAGGAGGGTATATTTTTAAGGTTGAAAAAGTTATTATATATTGGGGAGATGGTGATCCAACCTTTTTTGGGTTGAGATTGGATCTGGAAGGCATACATTAAGTGGGCCCTAGTTTTTGGAGGGTTTACAGGACAATTTGGGGTTTTGTATGTAGGAAGCTTATAGAAATAAATTGATGGAAATTTACTCTAATTAGAGCCATAATATAGCTTTTTTAAATAATCCATGGTTAGGGATTAAGTCCTTGATATAGTTCCTTTGTAAAAGTGGGGTTTTTGGGGCTTCAAATAGTGCCAAGTGTCTGAGTAGAAGGATATGCTCCAAAGCAATAGTATCCAAGTTTTTGATATGTTGTGTAACTTCCAAATGGGTTTATAAAAGTGTAATTTTTTTGTCAAGTTGTTTGGAAAAATCTTGAGGAAATCATAGATTACCTGTTGGACAAGGCTACTAGGATTAGGCCAAGTATATGCTTGGGTAAGGGAGCATGAATACACAAAAAAAATGGGTGTGTATGGGTAGTTGTTGCAAGTTGAAAAGGCAATGTTAAGACCCTAGAAGGTATCAGATTGAGTGGTTGGAGTTGGGAACCCATTTTGAGCATTTCGGTGGAGAAAATGAAGGAACAAGGTCTAGTGTACCGTGAAGTAGTGTTTTCCTTAATGTAAGTCAGAGTTGGGTCATGGGATGGTACAATATTTCCAATGAGGATCCAATGTTGAGTCCCTTGAGTGCCTAAATTCCTCAAGTGGAGTTCCATTGTTGATCCTTCTGCATTAGAAACCACATCAACCACCCATTAATATACATCTTCCTATGATCCTTATTTGGTCATCTAGGACAATTCGACACAATAGACAAAAACATACAAAAACATTACATATTTTGTCTTTTCATGCCTTATTACATCAAATAAAGTCACATATGATTTTGATTACATTAATCATGCCACAATGACTTTCATAAACATGTTTTAATTATATTATATTAAATAATGAATGTAAACATTTTTATTAATTGCAACAAATTATGTTTTGAAGTACAATGATATGCACACAATGAGAAAATTGGATCAAATATCAAGTTTCATATATATAAAAATGAACAATAATCGTATACATATATAAAAAAATGACATAGATGCCAAATCAATAATAGTTACAAAAATGTGGCATGTGCCATGTCAAGGTCGATATATACAATACAAATGTCGAATATATATAAAAATTGGCAATTCAATGACCACAACTAGATCTATATATCTCTATTAATATCTATGACTATGCTAGATCATCAAAATTGAATCTCTTCAAAGTAGTACATGTTAGTTTATAAGTTGTCATTAGTGTCACACATACAATCGGTAAAGGAAGAAAATAGGCTAGTCGGTCAACACACTAAGTATAGTAACCGAGAAAAGCACAAGACAAAATGGCATAATAACTGAATATCATCTTGAACGAGAACATACATTGAGCCAAATGATTGCCAAGCACTGAGTAAAGTTATAACCTAGCATCGGTAATTTACCGAGTGATGAATGTAGTATATATCGAGCAATATAATAAGGACATAGAAGTTTCTAATGGCACAAAATACAAGGTAAACGGTTTACACCAAGATAGAAAATGGTTTACATAGATCGAGGTGAAGATTAAATGCAGATGTAATCATTAAATGATTGATGACCCCTATGTAATGATGTTTTAGGTTATTCATTTGGATCATAGGAATTAGGTTTTGTAGATGAAGTCATAACCCTAATTAGGTCAAAATCTTTTGATATAAGAACTATCAAGATGTCATTTTTACATGTACCACACATGAAGTATCCACATATACAAACATCTGAAGATTAAATAGGGTTGTGAAATTAAATTTTTTATAGAAAATTCAAGGACCATATTTAAAAGTATATCAGAAGGCTACCGAGAAGAATTCAGAGAAGAAATCTATCATGACAAGGTGATAAAAATTAAGTACTTACCAGGTCTGAAATCAAAAAAATTAAGTTGCTACATATAGGTCAAATATATTTTTACTTTCTAACAATTATGGCAAACTTAAATCTCTTAATAGAGTAGACCTAACAAGTCTTTTTGTAAATATCTTAACAGAGTGCACACTTAACAATGTTGCTTAAATCCTCTAACTAGGTAGATCCTAATAGGTCTTTATTGTTACTCCTAAAAGGGTAAGATCATCATAAGTGATCAAACATTGTAGCCTTAATTGACAAACTTTATTATTACAGTTAGTGAAGCTTTGTGGGTGACATCCCCACTGCAGTTTTTACCTTCTTACAAGGGTTTCTACGATACCAAAATACTTTTGTATTGTGTATGAAGTTTCATGGATGTTTACATATTAGATTAGAAAGAATTTATTATTTTTGGTAATGTTATGAATGGATGGAAAAGATAACATGTTAGTCAATTAATGAAATACATTGTTTTAATGATTCAGTTCAAAAAAAATTAAGGTTACTGATTCACCCCTCCCCTCTTAGTAACTCACCTTTCCATAATCCCAACAATTGGTATCAGAGCTAGTTCTCTTTTTCAAAAAGTTTAATCACTAAAGAGGAAATATCTTAATGATGGAAAGGTATAAGATAGATAAGACCATTGAAAATTAGAAATTGGAGATGCAGATTCTCATGGAACAGCTTAACGGCATTAAGGAAAAACAAAAAGAATCACTGATCAAAAGAAAGGAAAAGGCATTTTAGCACAATGAGACTGATTATCAGGAAGAAGAGATAGAGGAATTATCTGAAGGATCTAGAAGTATATCTGATGCATCTGAAGGAACTATCTTAGATCTATCTTAAAAGAATCAACACCTCACCAAACAAGTGAAAGCATTGCAAATTAGACAAGAGACTCAAATGGTAAGAATGATTGAAGTCATGAACAACAAAAAACAAGTTGAACAAGAAAGGAATATGGCTATTGAATATAGAAGACAAATGACAAAAAATTTGGAAGAGAAAGAATCTTAAATAGTAAGCCTGACTGAACATCACTTTGAAATTTCTAATCAGATGGTTGTCGGGAGTCAAGAAGTCAACCGAGTAAACAATGAGCTTTCTAGGAAATTGGAAGATATTGGTGAATTAAGGGAAGAGAATGAAAGACTGAAAAATGAAGTGAAGATACAAAGACAACATAATGAGATGATAAAGGAAACTAAGGAAAGTACCAAAAGGATGGATAAATTCCTAAATAGTCAGAGAAGATTGGACAACACCACTAGATTAGGTTATATAGAGCAGGGAGAGTCATCAAAACAAGTTGAACAAAAGAATGCCTATGAAAATCTAAGGCCAAAGAAACTCTCATGCTATCACTATGGAAAACAAGGTCACGCATCAAATGTCTGCATAAGCAAAGCTAAAGGAGTTCCTAACTCTACTCCTAAATTTGATGGTTATTGTTATAATTGCAACAAGTATGCACATAAAGCATATGAGTGTAGATCAAAGTTGATTAAGTCACCTAAGAGGCACTATGTTAGCACAAGAAAAAATTTCAGGCCTGTGCAGTTATTTTTCCCATTTCCCTACAAAAACCCTAGGCAAAAATTCAAATTCTAGCCATTTGCAGGAAAAACCCTAAGTGTGCCCTAGCCCTGTTCTAATTTCATGTTACTTTTTTGGGCCACTTAAAATTTCATTAAGGCGAGTGCGTTAAATTTTATTACCCTGGCGGCCTTTATTTTCCTAAGTCTCTAAGCGCCCTGCTTTAATTTTTCCTAAAGTCCGGCAGTAGTAATATTTTCCTAGGTCTCAATGCTAAATATTTCTGAAAGTTTTTGACCTTTATCCTTTCCTGGGCTTGGCTTCCTGACACCATCTTGATCCAATGATAGGCGTAAGATCTTATGGAGTATGTCAAAGGCTTGTAGTTTACGACAACCGTTGATTCTACTTCATGATGTAACCTTTTCTTTCAGTCGGTCCACTACCAGGTGTGCGCAGTTGGTCATTTCTTATTGGTCCACATGGGAATATGTTAGATGTGTTGTCAGGCGGACCCGGTTGGTAGCAGAGTGTGCTAGCAATTAAAGAATAGTTTGATCGTGTAGTTGTCGTTATACCGCTGGATGAAGATGTTTGATATTTAAAATCATGGTATAATGATGACTATTTGATTTTATAGCTTGTAGTTGGTCTTGTGTTGGAGGTGACTGGGTGGAGGTGATGAATGGTGTGTTGACATTTGGCTGTTTGCAGGCAGGCCCAGGGTTATAAAGTATTTTCTAATTTCTGGTGACTCAGACAAAATGTTCAATGGGACCGATTGCCATGTGTTGCTAAGATGTCAGGTTTTGATTGGCTATGGATTTTAGGTATGCAGATAGGTCAATGGGCCCGAGAGATTCTAAAGGATGCAGAGATAGAAGATCTAATGGCTATCTGATGTTCGCATACAATCTTTTGAGGCTATGCAAACTTGCGACAACTGTTCATTTTAAAGCTTATAAAGAAGTGGGTCCAGTATGCCGATTCATCACTGACGTGCTTTTTTCTCATTGGTTGAGGGTTTAGTGATGTGTAAATCAATTTTTAAAGATTTTTGTTGACTGTTGTGGGATTCTATGAACCGCCCAATCTGCCAGGAATAAGATAGATCAACGGTCATGTTTTAAAGTTGAGCCAGTTACTATTTTTATTCAAATTCAAATATCCTATAGGGTTTTGCTAGGGTTTTTGAACTAGTGAGTCATGTAAAATGATGCGGTGGCCAGGAATTGAATTTTTCAGTATAGATTGCAGTTGGGGAAGGATACAAAAGGCATATATTATAGCTAAAATCCAATTTTGTTTCCTAGATGCCGAGCCAAATGAATATCAGGGTTAAATAATTGTAGAAGGGCATTTATTACAGTTTGACAGTGAGATAATAAAATTAGATTTGTTGAAAAGGAGCCAAGGATAGCATTGAAAACATAAAGCATGTCGACTCAATTGCAAATATCTCACCTGTTTCAATAGTGTAGTTATTGTAAACCCTTTGGGGTTGTTGTAAAGGTTTTTTAGGTTAATTTTTTATAGCCCTAGAATGATTGGTTGCTTGTTGCATCCCTTGGTATAAAGGGATTTTTCATGATCATTCTAAGCAGATTGGAGTTTAGGTGTTAAAAAGATAGAAATTTTTGAAACCCTAGCTTTTCAGTCAAGGATTGTCATTTTTTATACCATTTTATCAAACTATTACCCCAATTTTCTTGTGCATGAAAATTTGGCTAAAACCTATTCCAAAATCCCTATTTTTATCCTACCAGGCATCCCTAAAAATTTCATGAAGTTGTCCCTTGTCCTCTGGCCTCTACAAATTATTTTACTCCCTGGTTTGCAGGTCAGAAAATACATAAAACTAGCCGTTGGACCCTTAAAACCCTAAAAATCCTTTTGGCCTATTATATTTCTACATTACCTTGTCAGCCACTTAAGTGATCATATTTCCACTTGCTTTAATATTTCCCTAAGTCTAAGTGCCTAGCGCTTTAATTTTTCCTAAGTCCCGACGCCTTTTATTTCTAGGCCCAGGCTCTCTGACACCATTTTAATCAAATGATGGGCGTAAGTTCTCATAAGATTTGTCAGAAGCATGAGATTATGCAATGATCATTGATCTTCCTACCTGCAGTGAGTCATATTTTCTCAGTGGGTCCAGCCACATAGTCCAAGCTGTGCACTTATGATTGGTTAAGGCTTGTGATTCAGCGCCATCTCAATGTGGGCCTAGTGGGTTGTCAGTCGATGCTGATCTAATGGTTGGCACATGATTTGAAGGAGATTTTCTAACACATGAGATCATGCACCCACTTTTGATCTTACTTTATCTCTAGGCTTTGTCAGGTGGGTCCTCAGTTTTTGACGTGCTCGTTCATTATTGGTTAGCCAGATGATAGCTAGGATGTGTCAGTGGGACCATGTCAGAAGGTCTACAGATGTGTTAGAAAGGCAAAGATCGACAGTGGTCGTATGATCTCATAAAATCTTCTGACCCTATGAGACCATGCGACAACCGTCCAATGAGAATCTCTAGGTTGTGGGTCTAATGTGCTACCTAGAGCTGATGTGTTTGCATATGATTGGCCACTATATAATTACAGGGACTTAGCTATCAGTCTAATGTGTCATGGTGTCCTAGTTCTAAAAGGATCTACATCCGACGCATAATCAGAAGGAATATTCAGGGCCATGAGATCATGCACCCACCGTTAGATTGGAATCTAGTTCTCTGTGGGTCCGATGTCAGAGAGGTGCCGAGGTGTATGCCTACAAAGTAGTTAGGGTGAATGAAAGATTGCCAAGTGGCAAATGGGCCTAGGGTTAGCAAGGTTCTATGAATCAACTACTAGGGGTTCTCTCTTGTTTGCTGGACTTAAACAGGGTTAGCTGAAAGACTTAGAAATTTAGTGACCACTTTGTTCGCATAGTTGCTTAACCAGACCAGGGTTATGAGAAGTTCTTCATGACTTAGGGAAAAGTCTTGTTTAATCCAAGCAGGCATGATTGCTAGAAGGCCACCAATGCCCATTTTCTCTAGCCTCCAACCCA
This sequence comes from Chamaecyparis obtusa, assembly GCA_027943335.1. NCBI lineage: Eukaryota > Viridiplantae > Streptophyta > Pinopsida > Cupressales > Cupressaceae > Chamaecyparis > Chamaecyparis obtusa. The sequence continues at coordinate 792,861 of BSBK01000566.1, forward strand.
TTGCACCTACACAAGTACCCCCATTTACCCCTATTCCCACCATATTATCACCTCAGGCTAGTACTAGTGGTCAAGAGCTAATAGCTATTTTCTCTCAAGAGATACAAGAGATAAAGAATAGCCAATAGAGAAGTCAACAAGAAATGACAAACTTGTTGCAGACCTTGACTAAAGAGGTCACAGATTTGAAGAAGCAAGGTCAAGGAATCAGACCACCATTTCAGCCACAAGGCCAAGGTCCTAATCAGCAATATTAGAATTAGGGATAGCCTTATCAAAAAAATAGGCCATCATATCAAGGAGGTTATCAAGGAAAAAGACAAAGTGTTAACCAAAGACCATTCCAACCATATAACCTTGTACCTCTCAATTATGCAAATCTGGTCAGGGATATGGTTCCTAGTCAAAATAATATGGCCATAGAAAATGAATGGTGGTTTCCTTGTAATCAGCCTCACAATCAGGCTACATGTTCAAATGGATGGATGAACCAAGCTCTAATGGTTCAGAATGCCTCACAAGCTCAATCAGAGGTTTCATCTAGTGGGTCAGTGCCTCAACAAGAATCACAAGAAAATGAGACTACTCTTTTCAATTGGGAGCAACTAGACTTCAATGGGGTCAATGATGAAGTTGCTTTTGTTGCCTATACAAGAGAAAAAAGAAGAGCTCAAGACATGGAAAGAGCATATTCCAATGCCAAAGCCACTACAACAAGCCAATCCCATCACACCTAAGGAGGTCCATGTCATTACAAGTAAAGGAGAACAGACTCTCAAGGAGGTGGAGCCCATCATAGTGAAAGCACAACAAAGAGTACACACTGTGAAAAATTTCAATATTATAGACAACATGAAGAAGGTGAATGTCACCATGTCTATGTGGGACTCTTTGGCTCTTCTAGGACAGCCTAAAATTTTAAAGAAGGCCATGACTAAAGTAACAACTCCTCAACCTGCAAAAGAATCTGCAAAGCTAGTTTTGGTTAACACTGATCAAGAAAAGGAGGCCCCAAGTAGCAACTCCAAGACCAATGTCACACAAGGTAGGAACTCAAAGCCACCTCCCTTTTATGTATCTCTAATTATTGGAAAATCTTTAGTACATAATTGTATGGTAGATAGTGGAGCTACTAGCACTATAATGCCTAAGAAAGTAGCTGCCCAATTAGGACTGAAATATGAACCCTTTCAAAAGAAGGTTACACAACTTGATGGATCCTCAGTCAATACTATAGGTGTGGCCAAGGATACCAGTCAACTCCTTCATGCTAGTCATAATTTCTCCATCCTCCTTGATATATATATATATATATATATATATATATATATATATATATATATATATATATATATATATATATATATATATATATATATATATATATATATATATATATATATATATATATATATATATATATATATATATATATATATATATATATATATATATATATATATATATATCATAGATCTCCCTGCATTATTTGCTATATGTCTTTCAAGGGAATTTATAGCTAAGATAGGAGGTTACCTATCTTCTGACTGGTCCCACATGCTTTTTGATAAAAGATATGGTACCAAGGTCGCCATTAAGTTAGAACCATTAGCAGCACACCATATAGAGCCATATGTATCCAATACCATTAATGTAAATTGCCCTATATTTGATGAGAGTGACTTCCAAACCATTAGTGAAGCAAGCATGAAGATAAAGAGTATCCCTGATATTCTTCTAGATGAAAGAGCTTCAGAGGCCCAAGAAAATCTAATCTGGGATTTTGGTTTGAAAATTTATTTGATACAAGAAAGTGGATCCATAGAGCCAAGCCTTCTCAAAGAAGACACTGATTTAAAAGATCAGAACAATCAGGTTTGGGAACTATTTTTTGATGGAGCTAGAAGTAGACATGGTTCTGGTGGTGGTGCTATGCTAGTGTGCCCAAAAGGAGAAAGGTATTATACTGCCTTTAGATTCAATTTCTCCTGCACTAGCAATACTACAGAGTATGAAAGTCTAGTCAATGGACTAGAGTGGGCTAGAAAAAGAGGGCTTAAGGCCTTAAAATTTTATGGTGATAGTGAATTAGTTGTCAGCCAAGTAAGAGGGATAAGTGCAATGAAAAATGACACCTTGAGAGCATACAAACATAGAGTTTGGGATGCAATTGAATATTTTTGTGCTTTTAATATTGTTGCTATCCCTAGAAAGCTAAATCAAAATGCAGATAGATTAGTTGTTGTTGGATCTCAGTATGACATTCCAAATAACATTTCAAAAGAGGTAGATCAATAGCATATCAAAGTGATTATCAAACCCTCTATTCCTAATAATGATGTCAATTGGCAAGTGTTTGACAATGATGAACAAATTCTACAATTCTTGTTTGAAGATGTTTTTTCAGAGTGTAATCAAGATAGGCTATCACAAAGCTATGGTGATCAAGTGATACAACTTAAGTCCAATAAGATGCCTAGAGGTCTTGTCACCTTAGAGATTGTCTTCAACAAAGATGATGAAATTAAGAAGAACAAAACTAGCCTGGTAGTCCAACAGGAACATTGTGTTGAACTAGAGTTGGAACCAGGTAGGAGCTTACAACTTGGAAAAGTAAACACTGATTTGGAAAGGCAAGCTTACACACAACTTTTCAAAGAATTCAATGATGTTTTTGCATGGCAATATGAAGACCTTAAATGTTTTGACCCTACTCTTGCTCAGTACACCATTGAATTAGAACCTAATGCCAAACCAGTAAGACAAAAGTAAAGGCCTGTTAATCCCAAGCTGGAGCCACTTATGCATAAAGAAGTACTCAAACTAATAGAAAGTGGTATCATCTACCCCATCAAGCATACTAGTTGGGTTTCCAACCTTGTTCCTGTCAGGAAGAAGAATGGGGAGTTGAGGTTATGTGTTGACTTCAAGGATCTTAATAGGGCTTCCCTAAAAGACTGCCATCCATTACCCTCTATGGAATAAATCTTACAATGTGTCTCTGGATCTGAGAGATTTTCATTATTGGATGGCTATTTAGGATACAATCAGATCTTAGTGAATGAAGAGGATCAATATAAGACTGCATTTATGACCAAGTGGGGAACCATGGCTTATCAAAAGATGCCCTTTGGTTTGTCAAATGCAGGTGCTACATTTCAAAAGGCAATGGATATGGCCTTTAAAAACCTCATGTACAAATTTGTACTAGTCTACTTAGATGACATAACTATCTATTCAAAGCATGTAGTAGATCACATCAAACATTTGAGGAAGATCTTTGAAAGGTGTAGAGAATTTTGGATATCTCTTAATCCCAAGAAATGTGTGTTCGTAGTCCATGAAGGAAAATTGTTGGGATATGTAGTATCCAAAGAAGGGATCATAGTAGATCTTGAGAGAATTGTAGCTACCCTAGAGCTACCCCTACCACATCACAAGAAAAGTCTCCAATCTTTCATAGGAAAGATTAATTTTGTTAGGAGGTTCTTGCCTAACATTGTAGACTTACTTAAGCCTTTGACAGCCCTGTTAAAGAAGAGTTCACCTTTTAGTTGGACCAAAGAAGGGAAAGTCAGTTTCCAAGCTATCAAAGAGGCCTTAATAGAAGCCCCTACTCTCCTAAACCCAAATTTCATTAAGGATTTCATCCTTTATGCTTATGGAGGTCATGAAGCTATATCTACAATGTTGACCCAAGAAAATTTAGATGGATTGGAGTAGCCTATTGCTTTCTTTAGCAAAGGTTTAGAAGAGTATGAACAAAGATACTCTTTTGTAGAGAAACATGTACTTGGTATGATAAAGAGCCTTAAAAAGTTTAGATATCTATTGACCGATAGCAAGGTACACTTGAGGGTTACTCATCCAAGTGTCAAATATTTTTTTCTTTCCAAGGACCTTAATGAGAAAAGAGCTAGTTGCATCACCAAGGTGATGGAATATGACATAGATATCCAAACTACCAAGCTGGTTAGAGGAAGAGGTATTTGTGAGCATTTGGCAGAGGATGAAAGTTCAAAGAAATCAGAGCAAATAGATGCATCTCTGGTGGTGCATTCTATAGAAGAACGAGCCAAGGCAACAGGCTAGTTGCCTAATATGATCAATTACTTGAAGATAGGACAATGTCCTGCAGGCCTAGATTCAGCAAAAAGGAGGTATTATAGATTGTAATATGTTCCTTTTGTGTTGATAGATGAAGTTCTTTTCAGAAAGGATCACAATGGTGTCCTTTTAAGATGCATAGATTCAGAAAAGATAGCTGATGTCCTATTTGAATTTAATGATGGACCTTCTAGAGGTCATTTCTCTCCTAGGACTACTGCTTTTAAAATCATGAGGGTTGGATACTATTGGCCATCTATCTTTAGGGATAGTCATGAGTATGTGAGGAAATGCATCAAGTGTGCCATGTTTGTAGGAAAAGATAGGCTTGTAGCCTTTCCCTTACAGCCAGTCAAAATAGACCAACCCTTCATGAAGTGGGGCATAGATTTCATTAGAATGATTAATCCTCCATCTAGTGTAGGGCATAAGTGGATAATTACTACAACAGATTATTTCACTAGGTGGATAGAGGTAGTTGCATTAAAAGAAGCCAATGGGAGTGTTTTCCTAAGTTTTTATGATGATATAATTCACAGATTTGGCACTCCAGACTTTATAATTTTAGATAATGCTTTGGCATTCATAGGCCTCAAAGTCTCAAAGTGGGTAGTCAAGAATTGCATCTATCTAAATACCAATTCAAATTATTACCCTCAAGGAAATGGTTTGGTAGAATCAATAAATAAGAATTTGATTAAGATAATAAAGAAGACTCTACAAGACAACAAGAGGGATTAGCATACTAAACTGAGGTCTGCCTTATGGCTAGATAGAATTACTCCAAAGAAGATCATTGGGAATTCTCCTTATGTGTTATTGTATGGTAGAGAGGCTAAGTTGTCCATTTCAACTAAATTTCCAGCTATGGACTTGGCTACTCAGTATGCCCTATTTGAAGAAGGAGATCCCTTGCAGATCAGATATGCTTAGTTGATGGAGTTGGAAGAGATCAGAGACAAATCAATGTAGGATATGGAATTCCATCAGATTCAGAAAAAGAGAAACTTTGATAAAAGAGCCAAGATCAGAAATTTCAAGGTTGGAGATGTAGTCCTCAAGTGGGATGAGTTCAGATCCAAGCCTGGCAGACATACAAAATTTGATTCATTTTTGGGTGGTCCATTTGTTATAACAAAATGCAAGGGATCTAATGCTTTTCAGCTATCAAATCTTGAAGGAGATGCCTTGCCAATATCAGTAAATGGTTTCCACTTGAAGCCCTATTTTGAGGTTAGTCCTTCCTTGTAAATCTCTGTAAATATTTCCCCTGCTTTCTTTCCCTATTTTCTAGGTTAGTTTCCTGCTTTCCAAGAAGTTCTTGTGCACAAGTTTGTCCTTCTGGTTCCAGTTTTTCCTCTCTATCAAAATTTTTGTGTTCCTAAGATGACCCCATGCCTAATGAACATATCAAGGCCACTGGTTTTAGATGTCTAGCAGGCTGCCATCCAATAGAAATTGCCAAAATGTTACCCCAATTTTCCTGTGCATGCAAATTTGGCTAAAACCTATTCCAAAATCCCTATTTTTATCCTGCCAGGCATCCCTAAAAATTTCATGAAGTTTTGCCTTGTCCTATGGCCTCTGCAAATTGTTTTACTCCCTGGTTTGTAGGTCATAAAATTCATAAAACTAGTCGTTGGACCCTTAAAACCCTAAAAATCCTTTTGGCCTGTTATATTTCTACATTACCTTTTCGACCACTTAAGTGATCATATTTCCACGTGCTTTAATATTTCCCTAAGTCTAAGTGCCTAGCACTTTAATTTTTCCTAAGTCTCGACACCTTTTATTTTTGAGCCCAGGCTCTCTAACACCATTTTAATCTAATGATGGGCGTAAGTTCTCATAAGATTTGTCAGAAGCATGAGATTATGTGATGATCATCAATCTTCCTACCTACAGTGAGTCATCTTCTATCAGTGGGTCCGGCCACGTAGTCTGAGCTGTGCACTTATGATTGGTTAAGGCTTGTGATTTAGTGCCATGTTAGTGCAGGCTCAGTGGGTTGTCAGTCGATGTTGATCTGATGGATGGCACATGATCTCAAGGAGCTTTTCTAACACATGAGATCATGTGCCCACCATTGATCTTACTTTATCTCTAGGCTCTATCAGGTGGGTCCTTAGTTTCTGATGTGCTTGTTCATTATTGGTTAGCTAGATGACAATTGGGATGTGCCAGTGGGACCATGTCATAAGGTCTTCAGATTTTTTAGAAAGGCAAAGATCTATGATGGTCGTATGATCTCATAGAATCTTCTGACCCTATGAGATCATGCGACAGCTGTCCGATGAGAATCTCTGGGTCATGGGTCTGATGTGCTACCTAGCACTAATGTGTTCACATATGATTAGCTACTATATGATGACAAGGACTCATCTATCAATTTGATGTGTCGTGGGGTCCTAGTTCTAAAATGATCTATGGCCGGCACATGATCGGAAGGAATATTCGAGGCCATGAGATCATGTGCCCGCTATTAGATTGGAATCTAGTTCTTTGTGGGTCCGATGTCAAAGAGGTGTCGAGGTGTATGCCTAAAAAGTAGTCGAGGTGAATGAAAGATTGCCAAGTGGCAAATGGGCCCAGGGTTATCAAGGTTCTATGAATCAACGACTAGGGGTTCTCTCTTGTTCGCTGGACTTAACCAGTGTTAGCCAAAAGACGTAGAAATTTAGCAATCGCTTTGTTCGCATAGTTGCTTAACTGGACCAAGGTTATGAGAAGTTCTTTGTGACTTAGAGAAAAGTCTTCAGTCACGTAGTCACTAAATGACTTAAAAAGGAAAAACTTGAGGTGGGGCCAAAATGACAGGCGTGCCGCCGTGCTCGATTCTCATTGGTCCAAGTGTGCTGAGGTGGACATTGGCTTTTCAGGGGGGAAGTTTATGCTATTTTTCAAGTGCATCACAATTTTTCATCTTCTGGGAAGGGTTTCTCATGGGTGGTTACATTTTAAAATTTTCCAGTAGCCATTATATTTCAAAATTCAAATGTCTCTGCGAGGGTTTTGCATTCTTTCAGCCATGCACGACGTCGGGTAACTAAGGAATTGATTTCTCAGGATGGTTATGGTTGAGGGGGTGATGGAGATGACTATTTGTGAGTGTTGCAGGGTACCATGTCATGTCGAAGGATCTAAATGGATTGGCACCACCTTTTGCCAGTGTTATTATTGAAAATATAGATATCTTCTAGATCAAATTTGGAGCCTTCATGGCTTAGTGGAGTTGCAAGTGGGTTGGTAGGTCAAGGTTATTGTGTCTACAGGTGAGCTCAGTACCAAATGGATGCCCATGAAGAAAGATATTATTTAATCATCGACATTCTTAGAGATTTTCATAATAGGTGATCAGTACCCTAGGGTTTGATATCATTGTTTAATTTTGTAACCCTAGCTAGGTTTTGACTCTTGCTTGCGTGCAAGAGGAGATGTATATATTGTATTTTTTGGAGCTTTTGATCTCATAGTTGGACAATTGTAGAAGAATTTCACTTTTCTTAAGGGTCATCTATGGTATCATTTCTACCCTCTGGCTTATACAGTTGTAAATCTTTCATTGATTATTCAAACATTGCAGAGGTATTTTGTGACAATTCTTCATGTCCCTATGCTTCCTTATCTGAATTATCTCTTATTGGATTAAAGTATATGATGTTTTCAATGATATCTTAGGGTTCTTGATCCCTCTTACTCTTTGTAATTGTGTGTGTTATTGTGTTTGATCTGATTTAGATGTTTTTGTGGGAATACTTCAGCCCCCTAACAGTCTTGTCTCAATCCTACACCGAGTTGCAGAAGTGAATGTCTGCTTGTAGGTCATAAGTTGTGTCTTATGTTCAGGCCCACCTATGAAACACTTATGCAATCCTATTTATTAATTTGTGACCTACTAGACCTAAGCCTTTCATTGATTCCATTCCTTTATACTGAGATCCAAACCCTAATTTCAGTGTATCACCTAGTAGGTAGTTTGCTTTCAAGTCATTTCCCTTTCCAAGCATTCCTTCTATCCCTTTCCCTTAAAAAGTTTACTTTTCATGTCTAGAAGCAAATTAAGGTGATTATCCAAGAGGAACCAGCCTAGAACCTAGAGTTCTCATCTTAGTTAGCATAGGTCCCACACCTGGAGATGATTCCCATGTTAGACTAGGTTATCAAGACTAAGAGAGCTTGAAACAAGGGTGCAAACTTAGTGTATAAAATAAAAAATAGAGAAGAAGTACAGATTGATGTTCTTATCTTGCAAGCTTACTATTCTGGATACTGTATGCACATGATGAAAGGTTATACTTAATACAAACCTCAGATCTTTTCTCTCCTTTGCTCTATTCTTTGAATCTTTAAATCTTTACATAAGGTTTATGTGAATGTATTAGTGCTTTGAATTCCAACCTAAGAGTTAGATTAGATATTGCTCAAAGTGAAATATGTGTTCTTGGAGTTTATTTGAAGGATTTTCATAAGTAGGAAAGAGTTGGGATATTTTGTATTTAAGTCTAGAGACCAATTTCAGACACCATTGTATTCATCCTTTTCCTTGATATTTTTCCCAATAGATAAGGTACTGGCCTATATTCTCCTATCTTTGTGTTGAGAAGAGTGATTCAAACATTGTAATCCCAAATTTCAATATCTAATTACCCATTTGATTCAGGCCTTCCAGGTCACCATCAAGTTAGTGATTCTACTAGAGAATAGAGAAATACTATCAAGAGAAAATAGTGTAGGTTTCAAGATGAGCTTGACTCCTGACCTACCTATTTCAATTATTTGATATCTCTGGTGTTACAAATCAGCATAGATAACATGGGTACAAGTTGAGCTTAGACTCCTAGCCGGCTTATCATTTATCCAGTGGTCTTCATTAAAGAGTATAAGAGATAGTTTCAGTAAGGTTTCAAATTATCTCACATTTTGTGAGTGGTGACTCTGAGCATCTCTGTAACTAGTGCTTTAAGTAATATATCACAATAAGTTTCAAAATCACAAGGTCTTGGAGGAAGGAACACCCAAAAGAAAGTTTGCAGGGTGAGCTTCCTGTCACATCAAGAAGAACTTAGGTTAGGAAAGAAAAAAGTGTTAATGATATGTCTCTAACCTAAAAGCAAAGGGGAAACCCAAGATAGGAGGGTCTTACTCCTCCTAGTCAGCAAGGAAATGCCTCAGAATATGAGGAGGTGGTTGATTTGGGCCTAAACCAATATGAAGACTATTATTCCCCCACAGAAAGAGAGGGTGAAAGACCATCCCAAAATAGAAGGATTTCAAGGAAATTTAGTAGGTCTAGAAGCTAAAGCAGGGGTGGATAAGATTTTGTTCCCCCTTTAACCCTTGATTCATCAATACCCCAAGGCCCCCATGAATCTCAGGATTAGCAAGAAGATCCCCAAGCACAACAGGACGAGTCTGAAACCACTTTGCCTGATTCTAAGGAAATTTTTGAGGAAGTATATGAATTGGAAAGAAGATTTCAAGAACAAGTAGCCATTAGGAAAAAGAGAAAATGAGAAGGAAGAAAGGGTTAGACATGCCATGATCAGGGCTGACCAATTAAGAAGGAAGATGTTGGATTTAGAGGCTATAAATCATGTTCCCATTCCTGAACAAACAAATGAGCTGCCTGTTGTCCATAAGACTTTTGAAACTAGGAAACCAAAGGATAAAGGGAAACAAAAGGAAGTGGACATTTCAATTAAAGAACCTGTAGCCCCAAAAATCCCTATAGACTAGGCCCTAAGATTGGAAGCCAACCTTGAAAAGGCCAAAAAAGAATAGGAATTGCTAGCCAAAGAACTTGAAAAGGTAGAACTAGAAGCTGCAACACTAGAAATGAAAAAGAAAATTGATTTTCTTAAAAGGTCTGTAGGACCTACAAATTTTGCTAGTTCTACCATGACAGAAGGAGCAAATGTCACAATTTCAACAAATCAGACAACCAGTGTTCCTCCACTAGGAGGTTTTAAAGGTGCTGCCACTACAAATAATAATGCATCCACATCTTAGGGTGCTGGTTTTCCTAATTCAGGGGTTATACATTAAAGATGTAAACAGTTGGTTTTTACTAGTATCCCTAGTTATCCTAACCCCATCCCTGAAGAAATCAAAAAGAAGCTTCCTAAATTCACAAGAAGCAATGTTGTAACTTGTGAGGAACATTCAAAAAAATTTATTGATGTCATTGATGATTATAATATTGTGCCTGATGATGTTATCATGAAATTGTTTGTGCAATCCCTAATAGAAGATTCAAGGGATTGGTTTAGGGCTTTGCCACATGGTAGCATAGGATCATGGGATCAGCTTAGACATTGTTTCAAAGAGAAATATGGTGATAAAACACATGAGGTTTTTATGCTAAATGAATTCAATAACATAAAAAAGAACTTTAATGAGGATGTTGTTGAATTTAATATTAGATTTCAAAAGGCCATGCATAAATTGTTGCAGGTTATCAGATTGGATGACAAGGTGTGCCTTGTCACATATTTAAATGCTTTTGATTATAAGATGGGCTACCTATTGAGAGATAAAAATCCAAGGAGTCTAGTTGAAGCTTACAAGTTAGTTGTGAACATAGAAAGCAACCACAAAATCTCAGGAAAGTTGGGAAGAAGGGAAGATGACAGGTCACCATTATTGAATAGAAAGGATCCAGGGAAACCTGCAAGTATCAAGCCTAAGGATGATGAAAGTTTAAAGTAGATCTTAAAGGAAATCAAAGATCTGAAGCCTGGTGAAAACAAAGGTAATAAAGCTACAGGAGGGGACAAGCCCCCCTTTAATAATTTCAACAAATTGCCAAGAATGCAGAATTACCCCTACAACACTCAATGGAAAGATGGGAAGCCTTTTATTCCTGAGAAAAGAGATAAACCAAATGATAGGACCCCTGATCCATTAAAAATAAATTCAATGAATATGGTGGAAGAAGTCCAATGGTGTGTTTCTTGTCAATCACCGCATGATCCTGATTATTGTGCCATATCCCAAAATGTCTCTTCTCAGGAGGAGCAAGAATGCAATGAGGAACAACCTTATAATGACCAGGGATGTGGGATGTTCTCTTCTCATGTTTTGAATGAGGTAGATTCTACTAAAGAGGATGAAAATCAGGAAGCTTCACATTCCCAAACTAGAAATGAATCATATCATCAGCAAGTTTTTTCAAATAATGAAGATAGTGAGCCTGATAACATTCAGTGCAATGTTCAAAAGAATGAACAAACAACTACTTTGAGAAGACCTTCTGATGAAGAAATTGCTTTGATAATATCCAATTTGGTTACTCAGGAAAAGGCAAATTATAACTTGAGGAATAGAGTTATTGGTGATGCAAACCCCAAGCCTGCTGGCATTTTTATCAAGAAAATAGATAAGAATGTAAAAACTTCACAAGAAAAGACTAAGGATGCTAATCCTATTGATAAAGTCAAGGTAAAGAAAGTTTCTAAGCCTAATATTGTTTATAAGGTAAAAACTAAGCCTACTACTGAGGTTGTACCAGTTTTGCAAAAGAAAAACAAAGCCCAAACTGACAAATTTGTAGATACGTCCACCCAAGAAGTTGATAAAGAGGTTGTAGATTCAAAACTAGATGTACCTGATTTGAAGTATGTTCTAGTTGACATGAGTAAATTGTTGTCTCAAATCACTGTCAAAGTTCCATTATTAGAGATGATGAGAATAGAAGAACATAAGAAAAATTCCTTGAAATGGGTAAAAAGTGTAGTACATACTAATTCTCAAAAAATAGAAAAAATTGAGAAATAAGTAGCAATCATGGATGAAGAAGATGAAAATTGTAGTGAGGAGATTGTTTCTAAAATCCCTCAAACTTATTTGGACACAAATGTTGTTAGTACTATGGAAGGATCAATTGATCCTTTTTTCTTGACTTTGCAAATAAATGGAAAGTTACTAAAGAATTGCATTATTGATTCTGGAGCATCAAATACTGTTATGCCTACTGAGGTTATGAAGTCATTGGGATTAAAAGTGGATACACCCCATGGAAGGTGTCAAGCTATGGATTCAAGAGAAGTACCAGCTATTAGTACTATGAAGGCTTTGCCTTACAGATTGGCTGCATACCCCAACAAACAATTGACCATGAGTGTTTTGGTAGTGGATATTCCTCCCCAGTATGGAATGTTACTATCAAGAAAATGGAGTGCCTCTATGGGAGGCAGCATATAGTGTGATTTATCATTTGCCACTTTTCATTTTGAAGGATAGAATATCAAAGTCACTAGGGAGTCTAGAACTCCACACATGATTGAGGAAGAAGAACAGGACAATATGAATTGTTTCCTTGATACTGATATTAATGCCTTCAAAGTCCAAGATAAGGAAGCAGAGGAAGGTATTGAGCCTCCCCACAAATCAAAAAGCCAGGAGGGGTGGATTGACCTTGATAATCTTTGGAGCATGTATTTTGATGGAGCAAATAGCAAAGAAGGATCTGGAGCTGGAATATTGCTCATATCTCCAAATGGTAAAACTTTCAAGTTCTCATTTGCTTTGTTGTTTTCATGCACAAATAATGTTGCAGAGTATGAGGCTCTATTAATTGGTCTAAGATTAGCATCAAGGCATGGCATAAAGTGTTTGAAAGTTATAGGTGACTCTGAGTTAGTCATATCCCAAATTAGATCAAAAAATGCTTCAAAGAATCAAAAGTTGAAACAATATAGGAATGCATTGTGGGATGAGATTGAAAGCTTTAGTGCTTTTAATATTTGTTGGATGGAAAGAAGTTAGAATAGGATGGCAGATTTGTTGGCTAATATATCCCTTAGACCAAAAGATGTTACATTTGCAGATGTTTCTAAGATAGAGGTACAAGCCAGACCTTCCATCCCTAACAATCTAGATAATTGGCAACTTTTTCTGATGACCAAGATATATTAAGGTTTCTCCATTAAGAATCTCACTTTGGTGATAAAGAAATGGATTTCAGTGCTTATGTTAATATAGTGAATGGCAAAGATGTCATCTTTGGGAAAGAGGTTTTGCAATTAAAATCAAACAAGGTTCCTAAAGGACTAGTTTCTCTTGAAAGGGCATTTGACAATAAAGACAAGGCCTTCTCAGCTAGTACTGATAAAATCAATGAGCTTGAAGAGATAAACTTGAGCACAGGGATAGCTCCCAAAAAAGTTTACATAGGCAAGTCTCTCTCTCCAAGAACTAGGAAAAATTTGATTGACCTTCTCAGAAAATTTAGGCATGTTTTTGCTTGGTCTTATGAAGACCTTAAAGCTTATAGAGAGGACCATTTTCAGTATGAGGTTCCACTCAAGGAAGGCACAAAGCCTTTCAAACAAAATTTGAGACCTGTTAACCCTACCTTGGCACCCAAAATGCAGAGTGAACTCAAGAAGATGATGGATGCTAGAATAATCAAGCCCATTAGGCATTCGACTTGGGTTTCAAATTTAGTGCCTGTCAGAAAAAAGAATGGTGATATCAAATTATGTGTAGATTTTAGGAATCTTAACATAAATTCTTTGAAAGATAACTATGGATTACCCAATATGGAGAACATGTTACAAAAGGTTACTGGATCAGAATTGATGTCCATGATGGATGGTTTTTCTGGTTACAATTAGGTTATGGTCAAACATACAAAATAGTTTAAAACTGCATTTACAACTCCATGGGGAACATATGTTTATGTAAGAATGCCATTTGGGTTGACAAATGTTGGTGCTACTTTTCAAAGGGCTATGGATGTAGCCTTTGCAGATTTCATTGATAGATTTATGGTGGTATATTAGGATGACTTGACAGCCTTTTCAGTAAAAGAACAACATTGTCAACATCTTGAGAAAAATTTTATCAAATCATTGGAATATGGGGTTTCTTTGAACCCAAAGAAGTGTGCCTTTGGTGTGATAGAAGGAAAAATTTTGGGGCACATTTTTTCAAAGGATGGTGTAAGGATAGATCCTGAAAGAGTGGAGGCTATTGAAAAACTAACTTTACCAAAAAATATCAAGGGAATTCAATCCTTTCTAGGACAAGTCAACTTTTTAAGAAGGTTTATTACAAACTTTGTAGAAATTAGTATTCCCATATCAAGGATGTTAAAGAAAGGAGCAAAACTAGAATGGAATATCAAAGCAATTCAAGCCTTTGATGACATTAAGAGGGCCATTAAGCATGCCCCAATCTTAAAGACACCAGATTATAGAAAACCCATGCAAATTTTCTCTTTTGCATTTGCCCATACTATTGTTGTAGTACTTTTACAAAAGAGTGTTGAAGGTTTTGAACCTATTTCCATTTTCAGTAAGACTTTACAAGAAGTAGAATTAAATTATGGTATCATTGAGAAACAAGCTTATGCCTTGGTCAAGGCCATTAAAACATTCAGATCCTATCTGGTGGGAGCCATAGTGGTTGCCTATGTTCTAAGTGCTGTAGTCAAGGACATCTTGGTCCAACAAGAGGTTTCAGGAAGAAGATGTAGGTGGATTAATAGAATTCAAGAAGTTAACATTGATATCCACATTACAAAGCTGGTTAGAGGTTTAGGCCTAGCAAAACTGATGGTCCAAAGTAATCTAAATGCAAACCAGATAAATGCTTTAGAAGAGGATCAAAGGCCTTACATGTGTAACATGGATTGTTGTGAATGGTACAAGGATATTGTCAAGTATTTGCAAAAGATGGTCTTACCCCCTGAAATGGATGACAATAAGAGAAGAACTATTAAACTCCACTCTTTGAGATATGCAATTATAAATGGTGAGCTTTGGTGGAGTAATGAAGGTGTTTTGCTCAGGTGTGTAGACCATGATAAAGCCCAACTCTTGATGCATGAAATGCACAGTGGAATTTGTGTAGGACACTACATGGAAAAGACTACAGTCCACAAGATTATCAGGGTAGGTTTTTTATGGCCTTCACTTTTCAAGGATACACATCAGTTTGTCAAGAAGTGTGTTCCTTTCCAAAGCTTTGCAGGAAAACTAAAATTCAGTGGGAATTTGCCTCTCAGACCTATTTCTATTCAAGCCCCTTTCCAGAAGTGGGCTATGGATTTCATTGGTGAAATCCCTAATAAATCTAGTGGTGGACATTCCCACATCTTAGTGGCAACAAATTATTTCACTAAGTGGGTTGAGGCAATCCCTACAAGAAGAGCAACTAGCAAGGTAGTAACAGATTTTATGGTGCAGAATATCTTGACAAGGTTTGGTTTCCCAGAAACTATGGTGGTTGATAGTGCACTATGTTTTAGGTTAGAGGAGTTTGTTGACTTCTGCAGACATAATGGTATTAAAATTTCATATTCTTCTGCTTATCATCCACAAGGCAATAGACAGACAGAATCTAGCAATAAAAGTTTAATCAAGATTTTGAAAAGAGTTCTGGACAAAAACAACAAGGCCTGGGACTCCAAATTGCTACAAGCCCTATGGGCTGATAGGGTTACAATAAAGAAAGAAATAGGATGTGCCCCTTTTGACTTGGTGTATGGAATAAAAGCAAGATTACCTCAGAACAACTTGTTGCAGATGTATCAATTCATTCATAAATATGATGAAGATGTTAAAGGAGATATGACAGTTAGAATGAATTATTTGATTCAACTCAATGAGGTAAGAAATGATGCACACATCAAGAATGAGAATTTGCAGGCCCAGTGCAAAGTCTCGTATGATAGAAGGACTACTCAGAGAAATTTTGCAGAAGGAGACATGGTATTAATGTGGAATGTAAGAATGCAAGACAAAGGAAAACATGGGAAATTTGATCCCATCCGGTTAGGCCCATATACCATTGAAGAAAAATGGGGAGTAGGTTCTTACATTCTAAATAATTTGATAGGAGAGCTCCTAGAGTTGCCTGTTCATAGTCAATTTTTGAAATTCTATTTCTCCTAAAAGTTTTGGCAGTTTTTGTATAGGTTTTGTTTAGGTTTTTGTGTGCAGTTCCCTATTTTTGTCAAAATTTTTGGTTCTGGTTTGTTGTACCAGGAGATTCTAGTTTCTCATTGTATCTACAGGAGATACACATCCCCGAGCATGAGCCACTATTAGCACAAGAAAAAATTTCAAGCTTCTGTAGTTATTTTTCCCATTTCCCTACAAAAATCCTAGGCAAAAATTCAAATTCTAGCCGTTTGCAGGAAAAACCCTAAGTGTGCCCTAGCCCTGTTCTAATTTCATGTTACTTTTTTAGGCCACTTAAAATTTCATTAAGGTATGTGAGTTAAATTTTATTACCCTAGCGGCCTTTATTTTCCTAAGTCTCTAAGCACCCTACTTTAATTTTTCCTAAAGTCTAGCAGCAGTAATATTTTCCTAGGTCTCAATCCTAAATATTTCCTAAAGTTTTTTACCTTTATCCTTTCCTGGGCCTGGCTTTCTGACACCATCTCGATCCAATGATAGGCAAAGATCTTATGGAGTATGTCAAAGGCTTGCAATTTTACAACAACCATTGATTCTACTTTGTGATGTAACCTTTTCTTTCAACGGGTCCACTGCCAGGTGTGCGCAGTTGGTCATTTCTTATTGGTCTGCATGGGAATATGTCAAATGTGTTGTCAGGTGGGCCCAGTTGGTAGCAGAGTGTGCTGGTGATTAAAGAATGGTTTGATCATGTGATTGTCGTTATACCTCTGGATGAAGATGTTCGATATTTAAAGTCATGGTATAACAATGACCGTTCGATTTTCTAGCTTGTAGTGGGTCCTGTGTTGGAGGTGACTAGGCAAAGGTGATGAATGGTGTGTTGACATTTGGCTATTTGTAGGTGGGCCCAGGGTTATAAAGTATTTTCTAATTTATGGTGGCTCAAACAAAATTTTTAGTGGGACCGATTGCCATGTGTTGCTGAGATGTCAGGTTTTGATTGCCCGTGGATTTTAGGTATGTAGACATGTCAGTGGGCCCAAGAGATTCTAAAGGATGTAGAGATAGAAGATCTAACAGTTGTCTAATGTTCACATAGAATCTTTTGAGGCTATGCGAACTTGTGATAGCCATTCATTTTAAAGCTTATAAAGAAGTGGGTCCAGTATGTCGATTCATCGCTGACATGTTTTTTTCTCATTGGTCAAGGGTTTAGTGATGTGTAAAGCGATTTTTAAAGATTTTTGTTGACTGTTGTGGGATTCTACGAACCGCCTGATCTGCTGGGAATAAAATAGATCAATGGTCACATTTTAAAGTTGAGTCAGTTACTATTTTTATTCAAATTCAAATATCCTGCAGGATTTTGCTAGGGTTTTTGAACCAGTAAGTCATGTAAAATGATGTGGTGGCCAGGAATTGAATTTTTCAGTATAGATTGCAGTTGGGGAAGGATACAGAAGGCATATATTATAGCTAAAATCCAATTTTGTTTCCTATGATGCGAAGCCAAATGAATATTAGGGTTGAATAATTGCAAAAGGGCATTTATTGCAGTTTGACAGTGAGATAATAAAATTAGATTTGTTGAAAAGGAACCAAGGATAGCATTGAAAACATAAAGCATGTTGACTCAATTGCAAATATCTCACCTGTTTCAGTAGTGTAGTTATTGTAAACCCTTTGGGGTTGTTGTAAAGGTTTTTTAGGTTAATTTTTTGTAGCCCTAGAATGATCGGTTGCTTGTTGCATCCCTTGGTATAAAGGGATTTTTCATGATCATTCTAAGCAGATTGGATTTTAGGTGTTAAAAAGATAGAAATTTTTGAAACCCTAGCTTTTCAGTCAAGGATTGTAATTTTTGATACCATTTTATCAAACAATAGAGAAGAAGTATAGATTGATGTTCTTATCTTGCAAGCTTACTATTTTGGATACTGTATGCACATGATGAAAGGTTATACTTAATACAAACCTCAGATCTTTGCTCTCCTTTGCTCTATTCTTTGAATCTTTAAATCTTTGCATAAGGTTTATGTGAATGTATTGGTGCTTTGAATTCCAACCTAAGAGTTAGATTAAATATTGCTCAAAGTGAAATATGTGTTCTTGGAGTTTATTTGAAGGATTTTCATAAGCAGGAAAGAGTTGGGATATTTTGTATTTATGTCTAGAGACCAATTTTAGACACCATTGTATTCATCCTTTTCCTTGATATTTTTCCCAATAGATAAGGCACTGGCCTGTATTCTCCTATCTTTGTGTTGAGAAGAGTGATTCAAACATTGTAATCCCAAATCATTAAATCATTACCAGTCTTTACTTTTATTTACATTTATGTATCATCCTATCCAGTGATGGAGAGTCAATAAACAATAGGTTGGTGTTTAGTACTTTCTCACTATATTTATCTGTTGAAAGATCTAATAAAGAAATAAGGGGCAGAGTTAGAACTATCAATCAGATTTAATAATATTGGATCAGGTGCACCCGCCTTGGTTTTGCAGAGCCAGAAGTAGAAGAGGGTAGTCTTATCCCTATAGTTGGTCCAATTGCTCATAGATTGCTCAAATTTGGAACTAACCAATCCTTAATATCCATCATGGGCATATTGGTATCTCATGGAGTGTAAAATCCTATCCAAGAACCAACACACTATATGGAAAAGCATTGTCACACTTGAAAAAAGCATGGACATATATCATAGGAATGTAGGACAAAGATGAAACAAGTTTGGAAACCAAAAAGACAAAACAACACCTATCAACCGAGTGGGAAAGGTAATTCTTACACTTTGGATTACAACACTTCATTTAATTTTACAACATGTGGTAGATATGGTCATATTGGAGAAAATTGTATGAGATTTCACTGGAGAGGAAAATCTAGAAACTGGACAAATATTGGAATGGCATGTCTGCACTATCACAAGGTCAGTCACTTAAGTAAAGAATGCAGAGATTGAGCACCAAAACTAGATGTTGATATGAATGAAATACCATTGATGGACTCAGAAGGAAAATGAGTCAAATGTGGAGAAGATCAACTAAAGATAATGTAGGAACAAGCATAACAGTCAGTGACACCTCATCCTTTGGGCGAGGTGATTTCACCACCTCCACCTAAGAAAATCAAGTATAAGAACTCAATTTTAATCAGTTATATCTTAGAATAATTCCTTATATCTATTGCATGAATACAAAATCAACATGAAATAAGATGCACTAGATTGTTATACGTTTTGAACTTGAAATGAGTATAGTCAGTACAATCATGACTGAGTGAAATTTTGTTACTCAGTGAAAGTGATAAGGTTAACAAAAATGCATTGTCAACCGAGCATTGGTAGTGTTCACCAAGATGAAGTTTCAAAAGGAGATAACCAAATATTTTATTGTTAATTAAGTTATGGTCGGTGAAGCATTTAATGCAAAAAATTTAAGTGGGAATTATTTTTGGGTATAAATACACATCCAGCCAACTCATTTTTCACACTATGAAACTAGAGCGAAAAGAGTGAGATTTTAGCAAAGAGATTCCTAGCTATCTATAGTGATTTGAGCATTTCATGAATAGTTTGGAAGTGATTTAATCAAGTTTGAATCAAACTGAGCTATTTAAATACAATTTTCATGAAGCCCTAAATTTATTATAAGTGATGGCATCCTCATCAAAGACTATTCAATCTAAGGTCGATAGTGAGAAGAAGGTTATGTTGATCAAGATTGCAACTTATGAAGAACCTAAATATAAGTTACACCATGAGGTTGCAACATAGGTTGATGAGAAAGGCACGTTCTCATGCATATCACCTAGGGTTTTGTTGGTACAGGACATTCGGTCTTATATTCATTGCAAGATCAGTGAAATTAGCAATTTTGAGTTGCAATACACTTACCAGGAACTATGCATGGATAGGAAATTGAAGGAATAGCATACTCATCTAGAAATAAAAGGTTTAACCAATTCCCTTCAATTCCCAAAGGTATTTAAGATCGAGTGGATTAGGATGGTCTCAGTCAAGTACATGAGGGAAAAATGTGGTAGGATGAACCGGTTAAAATCTCAAAGGACATTATTCACATGGTCACCATTTATCTCATGTGTGATAAAGAAAAGCCACTTAGGCACCCACCAAGGAGTGAAATTGAGAAATTGATAGGAGCCAAATGGGATGGCAGAGGTATGTAGATTAATACAGTCAACGATCCTAAAACTAGATTTGAAGCATACGTAATTGCTTATAAAGTATTCCAATCTAGCAGACCAAATAGTGTTCCTTGCAGCACTATTGACATAGAATACAAGATTGTGAAGAAAGGAATACAACTAGACCTTGCCAAGATAATGCTACGGAAACTTGAAGAAAATATGAGGACAATTTGAGTTGCTAAGTCCAACACATGAAAGTTCAGATCACTATTATTATGCATCTTTTTCTACTTGAAAAATTCATTCCCCTCAATTGGTGATGTTCAATGGGATATTAACAAACCGGTTATCATGCAAATTGGTGATTTCATAAAAAAATTAGGCTAGAATTTTAAAGTAATTATGGATGATTATTTTGGAAAGTTCAAGGAAAGAATGCACAAGAGAAGCAGGCTACCTGCACAATTGGTGGAGAAGTATAAAGATGAAATATTTTTCTAGTGGACACTGATTCCACTCTCATTAAGGTAGTTGAACCAAGGAATACATGGTTACCACCTATGGGGTATGAACTTGATATTGACCAAGCATCTAGGTCAATAAAGGCACTTCTGGAAGAGCCTAAAGATAAGAATGCAACAAGGTTTGGAACCTATGAGGAAGCTAAATAGAGAATCAAAATGGATTTGGTCAGAGTCAAAGTAGGAAGAAAGTCAAAGAAAATGATGGACACACTTGAGAAATAATTCAATGAAGAAGAAGCAGAGAAGTTGGTTAAAGAGGCAACCGAGGAACAATTGTTGATCAGTAATAGTGAACATGATGAAGAGATCGAGTCAAACAAGGAAATACAAGCTAAATGGGTGAAGTTAGCAAAAGGAAAGAGGAAACATGCCGAAACCCCCACACAAGCGAGGAAAAGATCCTCTATAGGTGTTTCCCACTTTTGAAATGAGGATTTGTAAATATTACAAGGCCAACACCAACAAAGACATATCAGAAAAAGAGAGGTACTCAAGATTCTACCGAGCTACCCAAAAAAATGAGAAAGTTAATAAGAAATAAGGATGATATAGACTCGGATGAGGAGGATACCAAAAAATTCAAAGTAGTTGTTAATAAATCTTAGTCAATTGATGATATTTTAAAGGAAATAAAGGAAAAGGGAGGACTTAGTCACCCTAAAATAAACAAGTATGTACATATGTCTACCGAGGATCAGGATAAATTGGAAGAAGCAATCATCGACATGATGATTAAATTTAAAAGGTTGCCAGTTTAATTTGCAACTTATATTCCAAAAGAATTGAATGATAAGGAATCAACAAGATGGACATACACCTTGCATACCGAGAAGAAGATGAAGGAAAGATCTCTAATTTTGGCAATGCCAAATTTATCTGTTACAAAGATTGATGATATGATGAAACAATATGCCAAAAAAAATTTGATGAAAGGGAGAGAAATGAATATTATTCAAGAAAATCTCTAAGAGGTTGATGAGGAGAGAAAAGAGAAATGGACTAAAATTTTGAAGTCCAAAGTTGAAGCAGAGAAAATTGCACTAGCAGATATTCCTGAGCAAGGTGTTAAGGGAAAAGGAAAAGGTGTACATTTTGATGATGTAGATATTACTGCACAAAGGCCACTTAATGATCCAATACACATATCAGACACCGAGTAGTTAGAGTACAACACATATGCAGAAGACTTTTATCCTGTTGACAACATCAAGAAAGAGGATACACCAAAGAAGTTAGTAATTACCGAGAATGAATAAGTTTTAATTGAAGACATCACTGAAGGTGATCCCAATGATGAGGCAATGGAAGATGAAGATGTCAATATTTTTTTTGAGATCAGAGAGGAAGAATAGACTATTGAGGCAGCCACAATACAAATACTGGGTAACTTACCAATTTTGGTACAAGCTATTGAACTTGCTACTACAGAGCAACCCAAGGACAATATACCTGAGCAACCGATGGATACTACAAAAGATAAGGGTGAAGGGGGAGACAAAGAGACTACCAAGCCTGAAACTAAAGAGGTAGATTGTTGATGTATGTAGCATCGATTAGATAAATAAAGCTAACTATATATTTTTTATGAGAAATGATATATATTAATATATATAATAATTAATATTATTTTATATATTAATATACATACATACATACATATATATATATATATATATATATATATATATATATATATATATATATATATATATATATATATATATATATATATATATATATATATATATATATATATATATATATATATATATATATATATATATATATATATATATATATATATATATAGTTAATCTATATTTATTCTTATATTAACTACATAGTTAATTAATAAATTAGATTAATGAATAGACATGTCCCATGAAGGGACATCTCTCTTCTTGTCTTTGCCTTGTATATATACAAGAGATCAATGCATTTTGAAAACACATACAATCATATAGTTATATTACATTTTCAATGATCCTAAAACCTTAACATGGTATTAGAGCCAAGTTGCAAATGTAAGAGAGTATTTTGTTGATGGTGAATGTGTGACTATCATAGAAAATACAATCTCAATATGAGGACCATATCTCACAAATGCACTATTGGATTTTGCTGAATTTTAGATATGTTGGTGATAAAAAAATTTAGAAGAAACTCACTGGAGATATTGGAGAGAAAATGTTAGATTCAAAAGTTATGACCGACTATATACGGGTCTATGAAAAAATCTGTAAAAGAGAGAGGTTCCTTCTTTAAAAGCCTAACCACTTGAAGGGAGATCCAATCAAATTGAAGGTTTTCATAGTGTATAGAACCTTTGGATATTCAAGCCAAGTCATGTGAATAATTCTAGTAATGTTCAAGAATGACAACATTGGTCTTTGAATTTGCATGATAATTTCTATATGGGCTCACCTTTCAGAATGAAATACTTAAAATTTATAAAAGATAAGTATTTCATGTTTTATTAATGCACATAATTTTGGAGTTTGTAATTCATGTTATACTATTGTTTAGTAAAATATTGTATGCTTCTATCATTGGTATTTATGGTCAAGATAGTTTGGTGAGCTATTTGTAATCTCTCTCTAACATACCTTCAGGATAGAAGCACAAGATAATTGTATTCAAGGTAGAAAGAACTTGATGCTTGCAAAAAAATTGATGATTGAGACTATATGCAAAGGGAGTCTTATATTTCAAAAGTGGTCAATAATTTGATAAACTTGAGCTTAAGAGGGAGTAGATGGTTCAGTCAACTTGTGAAAATCTTGATCATATTGATTGAGAGGGAGTTCACTATTTAAGGTGAAACATTTATGAGGTAAACTTGATATAAATTATTATTATACTAATGAATCATGAACTTTTTTAATGGGCCACCCCCTGTGTAAATCATGATGAAGTGATGAGTTCCAAATGATTATCACTTGTATTTGTATATTTCATTGTAAGGTGACGATCTTACAATAACTTGACCTTCTATTATGATAGACATCTTGTGATGGCTGGAACTGATCATAATAGATAGAACTTTTGGATAGAATCATCGCTTGAGGAAATCCACATTAAATCTTGAGAATCTTGTGGATAGAATCACTGATTGAGACAATCCACCTAGAAACTTGTAGATAGAATTTCTGACAGAGACAATCCACATGAGAGCTTGTGGATAGAATCACCAATTGAGATAATCCATCCAGGAACTTGTGAATAGAATTGCCGATAGAGGAAATCCACACTAAAACTCATGAGTTTGTGGATAGAATCACCTATGGAGGAAATCCACATGAGAGGTTGTGGATATAATCATTGATAAAGGTAATCCACCTAAGAGCTTGTGGATAGAATTGTTGATGAAGACAATCTATCTAAGAGCTTGTAGATAGAATCACCGATGGAGAAAATCCACCTGAGATCTTGTGGATAGAATCATCGATGGAGGAAATCCACATGAGAGCTTGTGGATAGAATCATCGATGGAGGCAATCCACCTAAGAGCTTGTGGATATAATCATCGAAGGAGGCAATCCACACAAGATCTTGTGGATAGAATCATCAATGGAGGCAATCCACATCTTGAGACTATTTCTATTGATTACATCCTAGGGATGGTGATTCTATTGCTTACATCTTAGGGTTGATGCTATCTGGTGTCATAAGTGTTGACATTGGATTGATTTATCCTCCCTAGCTAAGAGGGAGTGTTGATGTATGTAGCATCGGTCAGATAAATAAAACTGACTATATGATTATTATGAGAAATGATATATATATATATATATATATATATATATATATATATATATATATATATATATATATATATATATATATATATATATATATATATATATATAATTTTATATATTAATATGCATATATATATAGTTAATCTATAGTTATTCTTATAATAACTACATAGTTAATTAATAAATTAGATTAATGAATAGACATGTCCCATTAAGGGATATGTCTCTTCTTATCTTTGCCTTGTATATATACAAGAGATCGATGCATTTAGAAAACACATACAATTAGATAGTGCTATTACATTTGCAATGATCCTAAAACATTAACATAGATGACAAAGGAATAGAAATAGAAACAAATGTAGATAATTCTACTATCGATACAAGACCAGAAGCCCAACGACCTCAGACTGGGGGAATACAAAATGGGAAAGAAAAGTAGGAAATTGTCTCCACCAAGCCGCATGGTGCAGGAGCACCCATGGATTGCTTAGGTCAATCCATTTAGGTTTTTTTTTTAGTGTGTGACTAAGGTTAATTTTTTTTTTGTTTAATCTTAATTTCATGTTGACCATGGAATGAGTACAATAGGGTCATTTGAGTTAAGTCTTAGGACATCTTGGAAGAGGAAATCAGGGGCTAAAAGGTTGTAAAGCCTCCTGACTTCTACCAAAGAGGTGATGACATCACCATGATGTAAATAGGGATTAGGATAGGTTAGAACCATGTTTTGAACATGGTTAAGGTCTTAGGTGAGGTTAGTTAGAAGAGAGAAAGTGAATTATTTAAAAATGTAAAAGTTGCATTTGCAACTCTTACAACTTTCAAAAGTTGCTCATCCAAACTAGACATAAGGTCTTCAACCAATATCAATGTGACCTAAGGAAACCCTAAGGACCTAATAACCTATTTAAGACCAAGGTTGACCTAATTGAGAGGTGAGACACCCATTGTATGAACATGAATTTTTGGAATCAAGTGTTTACCATTATTTTGTGTGTATTTGCAGAGAGTTTTAGTAACAGTGAATACTAAATGTATTAGATCTTGCACTATAACACATGCATGTTGTAATGTAGTTATTTTCTTCATTATTTTTGGCATTAGTTAGAAGTTTTATTATTTTTGAAGTTCTTTTTGTAAATACTTTGGTTTCTTCAATGTCACTGGTCTTAACCAGGCACTTTGTAAAGATAGGGTTTTAGCTCATTTTCCCACAATGCATTCTGTATAGCCCTTTGGGAATAGTTACTAGGCTCCATGTGTGTAAATATGGAAGGAGTTGGGCCCCTGAAATGTAGAAGAAATATTTTTAGAGTCTTGCCTTAGGTGAGCCACAGGTGAGCCCGGCTAGGGAAGACCACAGTGGAAAGGAGATAACTTATAGAGGTGAAAAGATAATGACAAAATTCCTTTTGGAATAGGAAGATAGGAGTCTTTTTTTGATATGGTGAAGAGGGAGAAGTCTCACCAATCCATTCACTATGAGGAAAGTTACCAAGTTGCAGAGGATCTAGGAAAATCCTAAAAGCCCCTAAAATTACTCATTTTGAGTTAGGGCGCCATACGGCCAGTGGTGAACCCAAGACCCCAAAAATCATTGAGGGGTATGCATATGAACCAAGAATACAAAGAAAATATTTAGGGTTTCTTTGGAAGGATTGGGAGTAAATCCTTGATTTCTTAGGGAAGGAGACCTAATTGGGCTAGTAACCTTTTAGGCATAATTTTTGAAGTTTGGTGAGATCAACTTGGTTGTGAAGCTAGGTGGGACTCCTAACACCCCTAGTTGGTTGCATTTAAGTATTTAAAGACACCTACACACCTCTATAAGACTAGTTCTAGCAATTTGGAGGTTAGAATCCTTTAAGGTGGTTTTAAGGGATAAGGCTAGAATGCTTCTAGTTTGGACTTGACAAAGTGAACTTTCATGATAGTTGGGTTGGAAAATGAGGCCAGGGGATCCTAAGTAAGAAAAGATCCTATAGGTCATGAGTGGTGTAGAATAGGCACCTTATAAGTCTTGTGAGAAGACCATAGCATGAATCAGTGAGTGATTCATCCAACCTCCCTATCTGTGTGGAATCAAAGCCCCAAAAAGATTTGGGATAGCTTGGTGAATGTCAAAGTGGGAATCTAGTGGTTCAACAAGCATGGTGACCAATGTGGAATTATCCAAGATGGTTGAAGACCAGGAGGAAGACAATAGGTTACTAAGGGAATGGAATTCCCAAGTAGAGAAAGCATTGGGTGAAGTGTAAATGAGGACTAAAGAAGTCAGTAATAAGCTAGATGAGAAAGAAGATAAGGGAAAGAGATGGCTGAGGAGGAAAAAAATCTAGAACCTGACCCTATTTTTCAAGAGGAGCCTTTCTTGAAGGCATTGAAACCTATGAGTGGGAAGGCACTTGAAGGCATACCACTATTTAGTGGGAAGATGGAGGCAAATCTAGTCATGGACTGGATAGAGGGCATGGAGAACCATTTTGAGTGTGATGGGGTCACTAAAGCATAAAAGGTAAGGGTGGAAAAGTCAAGATTGAGAGGTTCTACATTGACATGGTGGAAGTTCATTCAAGTAGAAAGGGAGAAGGAAGGTAAGAAACCTATCTCCACTTAGAAGGGAATGGTTTCCAAAGACAAGGAGGCATACATTCCAGATGATTATGAGATACAACTACACAAGAAGAGGCAAAGCTTAAGGTAGAAGGAACTTGATGTGAATTCCTATACTGAGGAATTCCAAAAGTTTTGCATGAGATCAAATGTCACCAAGGATGAGAGCCTCAAGGTAGCTAAATACCTTAATGGTTTGAAATAGAGCATACAAGAAGAAATGTCCCTTCTCAGTCCCAAGTTAGTTCATCAATGTTACCAACTGGCTATCAAAATTGAAGACAAGAACAAGAGGAAGCAAGATCAAACCTCAAAGAGTAGAGGTAGAGGGTGAGACCAAAGAGGTCACAGAGGTGGTTACCAAGGTAGGGGAACTGAACCAAGAAGCCAGGGAGAGTCCAAACTCACTAATCATGGAAGTGAGACAACTCCTAGAGGTGGATATGGAAGAGGTAGAGGAACTCAAGGGGGTTCTAGCAGAAGGAAAAGTACTGGCAGAGGTAACTCCTACTTTTCTAGCATGAAATGCTATAACTATAGACAAGTGGGACATGCAGCTTATAGGTTCCCTAAGAAAGCCTCTTCTTCAAGCCATGAGAACAGAGTAGCATACAGCCAAGAGGACACACAAAGTGTCAATCTCTAGAGATTAGTCACATTGAATTAGATATGGGGGAGAATTTGATGTTTAGAAGGATTTTGATTAGGCAACTAGTTAAGGAGGAGCCAAAACAAAGATGGGCTTTGTTTAGGATCAAATGCAAGATACTAAATAAAGTGTTCAAAGTGATAGTGGATTCAAATTCCACTAATAACATCATCTCAAAGGAAGCAGTAAGGAAGCTCAAGCTGGAGAAGAAATGCCACACAAACTCATACAAGGTGACATGGCTAAATAAGGGACAAAGTGTCCTTGTGAATGACTAGACATGGGTGGAGTTCACTATTGGGGGCTATAACGATAAGCTTCTTTGTGATGTGCTACACATGGATGCATGCCATCTCCTATTAGGCAGGGCATGGTAGTATGATAGAGGAGCCATCTATGATAGAAAAGAGAACACCATCTCATTCAACCAAGTAAGGTGGAGGTTATCTTGAATTGGCCAACACCAATAATAACAACCGAGGTGAGGAGCTTTCATGGGTTAGCTCAATTTTATAGGAATTTTATAAGGAACTTCAGTGGTATTTGTGCACCATTGTTAGATAGCATTAAAGGTGGGATCAAGTCCAAGTTTAAATGGACTCTAGAAGCAAGGAAGGATTTTGAAAAGCTCAAGAAACAAGTGGCTATTCAACCTATCTTATTGTTACCTAGCTTTGACAAGCTATTCACATTGGAATGTGATGCAAGTGGAGTGGAAGTAGGAGTATTAAACCAAGAAGATAGACCTATAGCTTTCTTTAGTTAAAATCTCAATGAAGCCAAGAAGAATTACCTTGCTTATGATTTAGAGTTATATGCTCTAGTTCAGTCCCTTAGGAAGTGGAGACATTACCTCTTACCTAAGGAGTTTGTGGTTTTTACAAACAATCAAGCACTTCGCTACATCAACACCCAAGAGAAGTTGAGTAATAGGAACTTGAAGTGAATGGATTACCTATAACCCTTTACATTCACTATCAAACACAAGAAAGGACAGTTGAACAAGGTAGCAGATGCACTAAGTAGAAGGATGTTGACAGTGCAAGAAGTGCAACTTCAAAGTATTGGCATAGAGAGTTTCAAGGACCTCTATAGGGATGATGAATATTTTTTTGAAGCTTACATGGTATGTGTTGACTTCCAAAACCATTTTCACAGTCATTTTTTAGATTATACCTTACAAAGTGGCCTCTTTTTTAAGGGAAACTAGTTATGTGTTCCCAAGGGTTCAATGAGAGAGAATCTCATCCAAGAGAAACACAATGGCAATCTTAGTGGCCATTTTGGCATCAACAAGACTATAGAGCTAGTACAAAGGTTTTATCATTGGCCCAAGTTTCCAAGAGATGTCAGAAGATATGTGGAGCAGTGTCTAGTTTGTATGAATGCCAAGGGTGGAGCTAGTAATGTAGGTTTTTTACCAACCTTTTCCCATTCCCAATAGACCATGGGAATGTATTAGCATGGATTTTGGGGTAGGTCTCCCTAAGACCAAAACAGGGTTGGATATTGTTTATGTGGTGGTGGATAGATTTAGTAAAATGAGTCATTTCATTCCTTGTAAGACCACTCATGATGTAAGTTACATAGCCCATCTCTTCTTTAAGGAGATTCTAAGGATACATGGGCTACCCCTAAGTATTGTATCTGACATGGATGTCAAGTTTATGAGTCATTTTTGGAAGACCCTATGGAGAAGACTAGGCACAAACTTGTATTTTGGGTCAACTTACCATCCCCAAATGGATGGTCAAACTAATGTAATAAATAGGGTGTTAGCCAACCTACTCAAGTGCCTCACCAAGGAATATGGACAAACATGGGATATGGTCCTTCCTCAAGCTAAGTATGCCTATAATGATAGTGTAAATAGGACCATAGGAAGAAGATAATTTGAGATAGTGTATTGGATGCATGCAAGAGGAGTGTGTGAGCTCAGGGATCTAGGAGCTATGGAGAATAGGAGTGGCCATGCAGAGGACTTCTCTCAAAATATGAAGGAGGTACTGGAATAAATGAAGAAGAATTTCATAGAGGCAACTCACAAATTGAAGGCCAAAGTGGATATGTCAAGGAAAGATATACAGTTTGCAGTTGGAGACTATGTTACGGTGCATTTTAACAAATCAAGGTTGTAGAAGGGAATGCCAACTAAGTTGTAGATGAAAAGAGTGGGACCTTGTAAGGTGTTAGAAAAATATGGGCACAATGCATACAAGGTGGAGCTACTAGTAGATTTGAGCATTTCACCAGTGTTTAATGTCTCAGATTTGATAAATTTTAAGGGACCACTATCAAAGATAAACCAAAATAGTGAGGGGATATTGAATGATATCATTACTGTAGTCTTACCTCCCACAGTTAAGCCACAAGCTAAAAGGATCTCAGAATCTAGGGTAAAGAAGTCCACTAGACATAAGGTCTATATGGAGCCTTTGATCTAGTGGAAGAATCAACTAGAATCAAAGTCTACATGGGTAGAGGAAAGTAATTTCAAGAAGCTAGGCATAGATATGTCTATGATTTCTCCTCATGTTCCATGACAGTTGTGTAAAGGGGGAGAATGGTGCACGAGCACCCATGGATTGCTTAGGTCAGTCCATTTAGTTTTTTTTTTGAGTGTGTGACTAAGGTTAGTTTTTTTTAATTTAATCTTAAGTTCATGTTGACCATGGAATGAGTACAATATGGTCATTTGAGTTAAGTCTTAGGACCTCTTGTAAGAGGCAATCAGGGGCTAAAAGGTTGTAAAGCCTCCTAACATGTACCAAAGAGGTGATGACATCAATGTGATGTCAATAGGGCTTAGGATAGGTTAGAACCATGTTTTGACCATGGTTAATGTCTTAGGTGGGGTTAGTTAGAAGAGAGAAAGTCAATTATTTGAAAATGTAAAAGTTGCAAAAAAAGATGTAAAAATTGCATTTGCAATTTTTACAACTTTCAAAAGTTGCTCGGCCAAATTGGCCATAAGGTATTCAACTAATATTAGTGTGACCTAAGGAAAAACTAATTACCTTATAACCTATTTAATACCAAGGTTGACCTAATTGAGAGGTGAGACACCCATTGTATGGATAGGAATTTCTAGAATCAAGTGTTTACCATTGTTTTGTGTGTATTTGCAAAGAGTTTTGGTAACAGTGAATACTAAATGTATTAGATCTTGCATTGTAATTCATGCATGTTTTAATGTAGCTCTTTTCTTCATTATATGTGGAATTAGTTAGGAGTTTTATTAGTTTTGAAGTTCATTTTTTAAATACTTTGGTTTCTTCACTGTCACTGGTCTTAACCAAGTAGTTTGTAAAGATGGGATTCTAACTCATTTTCCCACTATGCATTATGTATAGCCCTTTGGGAATAGTGACTAGACTCCATATGTGTAAATATGGAAGGATTTGGGGCCTTGAAATGAAGAGGAAATATTTTTAGAGTCTTTCCCTAGGTGAGCCAGAGGTGAGCCTGACTAGGGAAGACCACAATGGAAAGGAGATAACTTGTAGAGGTGAAAAGATAATGACAAAATTCCTTTTGGAATAGGAACATAGGAGCCTTTCTATGATATGGTAGAGAGGGAGAAGCATCACCAATCCATTTACTATGAGGAAACTTACCAAGTTACAGAGGATCCAGGAAAAGCCTAAAAGCCCCTAAAATCACTCATTTTGAGTTAGGGCACTATACAGCCAGTGGTGAACACAAGACCCCAAAAATACTTGAGGGGTAGGCATATGAACCAAGAATCCAAAGAAAATATTTAGGGTTTCTTTGGAAGGATTGGGAGTAAATCCCTGATTTCTCAGGGAAGGAGACCTAATTGGGCTAGTAGCCTTTTAGGCCTAATTTGTGAAGTTAGGTGAGATTGACTTGGTCGTGAAGCTAGGTGGGACTCTTAACACCCCTACTTGGTTGAATTAAATTCTTTAAAGAAACCTCCACACCTCTTGAAGACTAGTTCTATCAATTTGGAGGTTAGTAGCCTTTAAGGTGGTTTTAAGGGCTAAGGCTAGAATGCTTCTAGTTTGGACTTGACAGAGTGAACTTTCATGATAGTTGGGTTAGCAAGTGAGGCCAGGGGATCCTAAGAAATAAAATATCCTATAGGTCATGAGTGGTATATAATATGAACCTTATAAGTCTTGTGAGAAGACTAGATCATGAATCAGTGAATGATTCATCCAACCTCCCTATCACCACCAAAGTCAAATCTAGAGTAGAAGGCTCTAGTTCCATATGGAAAATCCCCTACATCCAAAAAATAGGAGAAGAAAGACAAGATGAAACATGGAAAAGGTCTGGTCACCCTAGATGAAGTCATAGAGATATCTTCATGTGACCCAAGAACCTTAGACCTCGAAGCTCTCAGAAGCTTTGGAGAATTATACACTAGAAAAGAAACTCAAGAGAAGTTGAGGAAGGAGAGTAAACATACACAGGTGCTTGAAAATGTGAGGGAAATCCTAATGCAGGTTGTACCTGATGTCAGTATTAATGAGTAAAATCCTATCATTAACCAACTTACAACACATACCAGGCACATCAATTCTCTTGATACCGATGCTAAAAAGCAAATAGAAGAGAGAGCAGAGTCCAAAATGAAATTCAAAATAATAGAGAAAATCAGCAAAGCCATGGCCATTCACAAGGTGAAGCTATCTAAGACCATAACTGAAATAGAAACTCTTATTTAGAAGATACTCACAATTTTGAAGAAGCTTTTCACTTCAAACTCATTTACTATAGAAAAACAAGAGAAATTGAAGAAGCTAGATGATGATCTGTAGAATAGTGCAGAAAGCTTAATTATAGAACCCCATGCATTCAAATTACAATATTAAAAAGTCAAGTACATTCATGGGTTAAGAAATGATCTGAGGAGAGAATAATATAAGATCAAGGATCAAACAACTAAGATAAAAGAATACTTCTTACTACACATTGAGGTGATGCAGAGGCATGTCAAGAAAGAAAAGGATCTAGTAGCCACTCCTAAGCTATTAGTGGTAGATAACATATTTGAAATACATGCACAGGTTGGTTGGAGAAGATTGCACTAGAAATTTTGAAAGAGGAATAGGAAAACCTCTTAGCCAACTTGATGAAAACCCATCAAAACATTTTTTATAAGATGTAAGTATATACCATTTTGGCATTATAACCAAAAAAGGGGGAAAACATATGTATACTTACAAAAAGGAAAAATATGTATAGTATGTATACTTACCGAGACATATAGACAGGGGAAGTCTATATTTTTTAAGTCTACAAGTTTTGAAAATTTTAATTATGGCATACATATGTTTTTTTGTCATTAATGCCAAAGGGGGAGAATGTTATCTTATAAGTTGTCATTAGTGTCACACATATAGTCGGTAAAGGAAGAAAACAAGCTAGTCAGTCAACACACCAAGTATAGTAATTGAGAAGAGCACAAGGTAAAATGGCATAGTAATTGAATACATTCTTGACCGAGCACATACACCAAGCCAGATAATAACTAAACACTGAGTATTCAGATTTACCAAGCATCAGTAATTTACCGAGTGATGAATATAGTATATACCAAGCAATACAAGGACATAGAAGTTTGCAATGGCACAAAATACAAGGTAAATGGTTTAAACTGAGCTAGAAAATGGTTTACATAGATTAAGGTGAAGATTAAATGTAGATTAAATCATTAAATGATTGATGATCCCTATGTAATGATGTTTTACATTATTCATTTGGATCATAGGTCTTAGGTTTTTTAGATGATGTCATAACCCTAATTAGGTCAAAATATTTTGATATAAGAACTATCAAGATGTCATTTTTACATGTACCACATATGAAGTAGCCATATATATAGACATTTGAATATCAGATAGGGTTGTGAAGTTAAATTTTTGATAGAGCATTCAAGGATCATATTCAAAAGTATATCAAAAGGCTAAAGAAAAAAATTCAGAGAATAAATCTATCACGGCAAGGTGATAATAGTTAAGTACTTATCAAGTCTAAAATCAGACAATGTAAGTTGCTAGATATAGGTCAAATCTACTGTTATTTTCTAACAATTATGGAAGACTTAAATCTCTTAACAGAGTAGACCTAACAAGTCTTTTTGTAAATCTCTTAACTGAGTGCACACTTAATAGTGTTGCTTAAATCCTCTAACTAGGTAGATCCTAATAGGTCTTTATTGTTACTCATAATAGGGTAAGATCATCATAAGTGATCAAACATTATATCTTTAACCGAAAAACTTTATTACTACAATTAGTGAAGCTTTGTGGATGTCATCCCCACTGCAGTTTTTACCTTCTTACAAGGGTTTTTGCGATACCAAAATAATTGTGTATTGTGTATGAAGTTTCATGGATGTTTACATGTTAGATTAGAAAGCATTTATTATTTTCAATAATGTTATGAATGGATGGAAAAGATAACATGTCAGTTAGTTAATGAAATACATTGTTTTAAATATTTAATTCAAAAATATTTTTAAGGTTACTGATTCACCCCTCCCCTCTTAGTAACTCACCTTTCCATAATCCTAACAATTGGTATCAGAGTGAGTTCTCTTGTTGAAGAAGTTTAATTATTGAAGAGGAAAGATCTTAAAGATGGAAAGGTATAAGCTAGATAAGATAATTGAAAATTATAAATTAGAGATGTAGATTCTCATGGAACAACTTAAGGACATTAAGGAAAAATTGAGAGAATCACTTATCAAAATAAAGGAATTGGTGTTTAAACACAATGAGACTTATTATTAGGAAGAAGAGATAGAGGAATTATCTGAAGGATCTAGAAGTATATCTAATGCATCTGAAGGAACTATCTTAGATCTATCTAAAAAGAATAAACACCTCACCGAACTAGTGAAAACACTACAAATTGGACAAGAGACTCAAACGGTAAGAATGATTGAAGTCATGAAAAACACAAGACAAGATAAACAAGAAAGGAATATGGCTATTGAAGATAGAAAACAAATGACTAAAAAGTTGAAAGAGAAAGAATCTAAAATACTAAGGCTGATTGAGCATCACTTTTAAATTTCCAATAAGATGGTTGTCATGAGTCAAGAAGTCA
Source organism: Chamaecyparis obtusa (assembly GCA_027943335.1). Classification (NCBI taxonomy): domain Eukaryota; kingdom Viridiplantae; phylum Streptophyta; class Pinopsida; order Cupressales; family Cupressaceae; genus Chamaecyparis; species Chamaecyparis obtusa. Next base: position 827,626 of record BSBK01000566.1, read on the forward strand.
ACCAAGTAAACAATGAGCTTGCTAGGAAATTGGAAGATATTGGTGAATTAAGGGACTAGAATGAAAGAATAAAAAATGAATTGAAGATACAACAATAACATAATTAGATGATAAAGAATGCTGAGGAAAGTACCAAAAGGATGGATGAATTCCTAAATAGTCAAAGAAGATTTGACAACACCACTGGATTAGGTTATACCAAGCAGGGAGAGTCATCAAAACAAGTTGAACACAAAAATGCCTATGAAAATACAAGGCCAAAGAAACTCTCATGCTATCACTATGGAAAACTAGGTCACACATCAAATATCTTATTAAGCGAAGCTAAAGCTATTACTAACTCCACTCCTAAATTTGATAGTTATTATAATAATTGCAACAAGTATGGACATAAATTGTATGAGAGTAGATCAAATTTGAACAAGTCATCTAAGAGGCACTATATGGAAAATAATTGTCACACTTGCAACAAGCATGGACATATATCAAAAGAATGCAGTTTCAAAGATGAAACAAGTTTGGAAATCGAAAAGACAAAATAACACCTATCAATCAAGAAGGCAAGGTAATTCTTACTCTTTGAATTATAATACTTGGGTTAATTGTACAACATGTGGTAGGTATGGTCATATTGCAAAAAATTGTATGAGATTGCACTGGATAGAAAAATCTTGAAACTAGAAAAATTCTGGAATGGCATGTCCGCACTATCACAAGGTCGGTCACTTAAGTAAAGATTACAATGACCGAGCACCAAAACCGAATGTTGATATGAATGAAAATACCATTGATGGAATCAAAACGAAAATGATTCAAATGTGGAGAAGATCAACTAAAGATAATGCAGGAACAAGCATAACATTTGGTGACACCTCATCCTTTGGGTTAGGTGATTTCACCACCTTCACCTAAGAAAAACAAGTATGGAAACTAAATTTTAATCAGTTATATCTTGCAAAAACTCCTTATATCTATTGCATGAATACCAAATCAACATGAAATAAGATGCATTAGGTTTTTATATATTTTTAACATGAAATGAGTATAGTCGGTAAAAGCATGACCGAGTGATAGTTTGTTAGTTGGCGAAAGTGATAAGGTTAACTGAGTTGCGTAGTCAACCGAGCATTGGTAGTTTTAAACGAGATAAAATTTCAAAAGGAGATAACTAAATATTTTATTATTAACCGAGTTGTGGTTAGTGAAGCATTTAATGCAAAAAAATTGAGTGGGAAAGATTTTTTAGTATAAATACACATTCAACCAACTCATTTATCACACTACGAAACTAGAGCAAAACCCGAGAGAAAAGAGTGAGATTTGTTTAAAGAGATTCCTATCTATCTACAATGATTTGAGCATTTCATGAATAATTTGGAAGTGATTCAAGTAAGTTTGAAGCAAACTGAGCTATTTAAATTCAGTTTTCACGAAGCCCTAAATTTATTATAAGTGATGGCATCCTCATCAAAGACCATTCAATCTAAGGTCGATGGTGAGAAGAAGGTTACTTTGATCAATAATGAAACTTATGAAGAACCTAAATATAAGTTACACCATGAGGTCACAACATAGGTTGAAGAGAAATGTGCGTTCTCATGCATACCGCCTAGGGTTTTATTGGTACAGGACATTTGGTCTTACATTTACTGCAAGATTAGTGAAATTTGCAATTTTGAGTTACAATCCACTTACCAAGAACTATGAGTGGATAGGAAATTGAAGGATGGGCATACTCATCTAGAAATCAAAGGTTTAACCAATGCCCTTCACTTTTCAAAGGTATTTAAGACCGAGTGGATCAGGATAGTACTCAACTGAGTACATGAGGGCAAAATGTGGCAGGATGAACCAGTTAAAATCTCAAAGGACATTATTCACATGGTCACCGTTTAACCTATGTATGATAAATCAAAGGCACTTAGGCACCCACTGAGGAGTGAAATTGAGAAATTGATAGGAGCTGAATGGGATGGAAGAGGTATGCAAATTAACACAATCAACTATCCTGAAACTAGATTTAGAGCATACATAAATTCCTTTAAAGTATTCCAATCTAGCAAACTGAATAGTATTCCTTGTGGTGTTGTTGACATAACATATAAGGACAATCTGATTTACTATGTCCAACACATACAAGTTCACATCACTATTAGTATGCATCTTTTACTTGCAAAATTATTTCCCCTCAATCGGTGATGTTCAATGAGATGTTAATAAACCAGTTATCATGCAAACTGATGATTTAATAAAAAAATTAGGCCAAAAATTTGAAGTAGTTATGGATGATTATTTTGGAAATTTCAAGGAAAGAAAGCACAAGAGAAGCAGGATACTTGCACAATTGGTGGAGAAGTATAAAGATGAAATATTTTTCTAGTGGACACTAATTCCACTCTCATTAAGGCATTTGAACGAAGGACTGCATGGTTACCACCTATGGGATACAAACTTGATATTGACTAAGCATCTAGGTCAATAAAGGCACTACTAGCAGAGCCTAAAGATAAGAATGCAACAAGGTTTGGAACCTATGAGGAAGCTAAACACAGAATTAAAATGCATTTGGTTGGAATCAAATTAGGAACAAAGTCAAAGAATTAAGTGATGGACGCACTTGAGAAATAATTAAGTGAAGAAGAAGCAGAGAAGTTGGTTGAAGAGGAAACCAAGGAACAATTATTGATTAGTAATAGTGAACATGATCAAGAGACCAAGTCACACAAGGAAATACAAGCTAAATCGATGAAGGTAGAAAAGGAAAGAGAAAACATGTCAAAACCCCCACACGAGCGAGAAAAATATCCTCTATAGGTGTTTCCCCACATTTGAAACAAGGAGTTGTAAATATTACAAGGCCAACACCAACAAAGACATATCATAAAAATAGAGGTACTCAAGCTTCTACTGAGCTACCCAAGAAAAGGAGAAAGTTATAAGAAATAAGTATGATATAGACTCAGATGAGGATGATACCAGTGTATCATCTTAAAATGGAAGCACTTCCATGATAAGATAGTTTAACCCTTTGAGTAAGTGGTCTGGGGTCATGTTAAGCACCTTGATCAGGTCTTTGCATGTATCTAGCTTTTCTCCCTATTCTTCTTACCTATGCACCCATTTTCCACTTCATATCTACTTTTCTTGGCAATCTGGGCTAGGGTCTTGAGGTTTTTGACCTCAAGGTCAAATTCAACCTTGAGGGTCAAGTTTGACCTCAACCCTGACCTAGGGTAGATTCAACCTCATCCCTGACCCCTAGTTCAAATTTCAAATTCCCATGATTTTCGAGTGTCGGGTTTCGGGGATATTTCTTTTCCTGCCTCCGCCTCAGCCATTTCGGGTTTTAGAATGGTAAATCCTTAAATTGCATTTAATCTAGGTATATTTCTAAATGTTAGGACCTAATTGGGATTTAATTCTCCAAGATGGCCCCTCTAGAAGATTGTGCCCTAGTTCACTATAAAAGGAGGCCTTCCTCCCTCATTTTCTCAATCTCTCAATCAAGTTTTCATCCACAATCAAGAAATTTCATGAGCAAGCTCTCAAGTGCAAGCAAGTGAATTCAAGCCTTCAAGAATTCAAGTGTTCAAGCATTCATTCATCAAGGAGATCCATTGTTAGCCATTGAAGGATTCAATCTCTTTAGAGCCCCCTTGAAGATCCATCCTTCTACATCCATCCTAGCCTCCTCATATGTAAAGATCAATTCAAGATTGGTGTTGAAGATCAAATGCCATTGATTTGAGACATCCTACATTCATTCTACATCCATTGGAGCATCCCTACTTGTGGATTTGAGGATTCAAATCCTCTACAAGGACCTCAACATAAGCGAGGTGAATTGTTTCAATTGCTTTGTTTATGCATACTACATTTCAATTCAATTTCAAGGTTAATTCCTAAATTGGGGTTTGACCAAGGCAAACCCCCCATACAAACAAAACCCCTTTTTTCTTGTAGGTACAGGTGCAAAATTTTGGATCTGAGATCAGATTTGGATACCCTTTTTGGTGAACTTCTGAGATCTATGAACAAAGTCAAAATCGGCCTTCAAATAAAGAATATAGCCTTTGGCCTTTTATGAGGGTCAAAGACTACCTGCCATCAGAAAGACAAAAGATTTATGGGTTTTCTTCATCTTGGCATTTCCAGTCTGAAACAGGTTATAAAATTACCCTAAAGTACACACAGATATTAGAAATTAGCATTTTCTAGATTTGCCCTAATTTGAGGTTAGTATTTGTATTTCAATTATTTCAGATTTCAAGCATAACTCTCCATAGGGAAATATAGGGTTTCTCTCTCTCTCTTTCATATTCTCCATAGATTGATTTGATTGTGTATTAACCTTTTGGTTAATCAAATTGGATCTCTCCTTTGGGAATTTGGATTTAGGAGTGGATCTCATATTTCCCCCACACATTACATTGAATAGGTGTGATTCCATATTTTACATCTATTCATTTTGGTGAACCCGACATACTTACTCTCCTTTCTTTTGTGGAATTGGATGCCCTATTGTGTGTTAAATTTCCTTTTATCTTGTTAGTATTAGATTTCTCTTTTGTGTTAAATCTTGCATGCTAATTAGATTTCAAAAATACAAAAATATTCATGCTTTATGTACTCTTAGTTTAGTTCATTTGCATTACATTGGTTTATGAGCTTTACTACTACTAGTCCTACTTATAACATTGTAGTTAGAAGTCATAGACTCATGGGTTCCTTTGATCCCAACTCTTCCTCTCCTTTCCTTAGGATCCCAAATGATAATTTGATTCTTCATGATTCAAATCCTACTATGGAGAAAAACTCTTCTCACTCATCTCATGATGAGAATGATGCTTTAGGAGCTCCACCTGAACAAGTCCAAAAACTTTCAACTGAACTTGATAAAATGGGTAATTGGCTTATTCAAGAGAGCCATAATCAAGATTATATTCAAGCTATAGAGGCTCTTAAGAAAGTTCTATGTGATAGTGATCAAGGTCTTAACATCTTGCATGTTATTACTCACCTCATACATTCAAATGTTAAACCTCTAGCTCAAGAAGCTCAAGATTTAGGGTTGATTCCTCCTATCACTAGTGTTGAACCTCCTTCTAATCCTTTACCTAGTATTCCTACCTATACTCCTTTAGTGAATGTGATGGTTCCCTCTATTCCTATGAGTGTTCCTCCTCTGTCCCTTCCTACATCACAACCTTCATATCATAATGTTCCTTTTACTTATTCCAATTCACTTCCAATTGTAGTTCCTAGTGTTCCTCCAATTGTGTCTTCTATTCTTGCAGCTTCTTACACTTTACCTAGTGTGTCTAATGTTGCTACTCCTATTTCCTCTAATGATTCAACAATCATCAATTTGGCTCAAACTATGTCATCCTTACAACAACAACTTGCTTCCTTAACTCAAAACAAGTTTAGTATCCCTACATATGACATGGGAAGTCCTTTGTCCTTTGATATTATTCATACTCCTGTTCCTCAACAAGGTGATATGCCTCATCTTGAGAATTATAATGAAAAAGGAGATCTTGTTCATCATGTTAAAACATTCCAAATCCTTTGTAGTGATTACGCTTATGACCATAGGATTTTAGCCAAACTATTTTATAGAACCTTCCATGACAAGGCCTTACAATGGTATTGTTCCTTGCCTCCTTATTCTATTGATTCCTTTCCAAAACTTGCTAATGCCTTTATTCAACAATTTCAAAACAACATTGGCCCGCAAGTGTCTTTGACTGATTTGATGCATTGTAAACAAAGTACTAAAGAAAAATTAATTGAATTTATTGGTAGATTTAAGAATTTGCATGCTCAGATTTCCTATCCCGTTCTTGATATTGATATTCAACATATGTTTATTTCAAATTTACAAAAGGATATTAGAGATAAGATTTTGCTTACTAAATTTACTTCTTTTCAACAACTTTGTGTAGTGCTTCATCATTATCAATTACAAGTGAGTCAATTTGAGAGCAACACTCCAATGGCTCCTGTTCCAATTGATAAGAATGATGCTACTCCTAATCCAAACAAATTTCAAAAATTCAACAACTATGTCAAGATAAACAAGCAAGCAAATGCAGTTGCTAATCAAGTTTTTGTTGCATCTCATAATGCCACTTATGCATCCACTACTTTTTTATTAAATCGTACGTTTACTCCTCTTTCTAAATCTTTACATACTATTATGAATAGGTTGTTAACTATTAATATGATTACTTTACCTCCTATTCGACCTCTTTTACCTGCTATGATTGCCTCTAAATCTTTTGATCAAAAAATTTTTTTGTCAATATCATCATCAGAATGGTCATGATACTGAGAAGTGTTATTCTTTAAAACATAAGGTTCAAGACTTAATTGACTCTAATGCCTTATCTATTGATAATCTTGATGGTAGTGGGAACAAATATGTCTCTCCTCCTAATCAAAACCTTCAAATATATATGAATCCTTTACCTATGCATGATACTAATACCATTGCTCAGCCATCTGCTATGGAAATTATGTATGATTCAAAGACGGATGATCTCAATCATGTTCTTAATCAAGTGGAGCATGTTGGTCAACCTATATCTCCACCTCAACCTCAACCTCAACCTCAAATTCAACCTCAAGTTCAATCTCAACCTCGACCAAAACTTAAGCCTAAATTGAAAACTCAACATAAACCTCAATAAAAACCTAAGAATAAAAGACCTCAAGAACTTTTGATTACCTTTGATGACTCTAAGACTATTAAAGCTTGTGATGGTTCCCTTTACATTTCTGCTAGGATTTCTCAGAAACCTACTCGTGGTTGTCTTATTGATACTATATCCTTAGTTAATGTTATTAGTGAAAAAAATGTTTTTATGAAAAGCTTACAATGTGATTCTTATGATACATTGGATGTGTGAATTCAAACTTGTAATGGTTTTCTTTATCCATCATTTGGTTCTATTACTTTACCGGTTGAACTTTGTGGAAAAATTGTGAACACTACCTTTGTTGTTGTTCCTACTTTTGATAAATTTCAAGTTAAGCTAGGTTTGCTTTGGTTAAATGCCATGCATGTTGTTGCTTCACCTATCCATAAGTATCTTAAATTCATTCATGATGAAGAAGTGAAGACGGTTAATCATAGTCTATATCAACCTTCTAGGCCTAGAGATTGTGTTACTCTTGATTTCTTTTGGCCTTCATTACCTAATTCATGTCCTCCTCGACCTGATAATCTTTTTCATTCATATCAAGCCTATAAACATCATAAGATTTTTCAATTAAGCATACCTCCTATGGATCTTAATCGTGGTATTTTTCCTACACCTTATATACCTCCTTTAACTATGGCTTCTAGTTCTATTAATCAAGTTCCTTCTATCGAACCTATCAAAGATCTTGTGATTGTTCCTCCTATTGTTGATAATCATATTGATCTTCCTAAAGAACCTATGAAGGATCCTATGATTGTTCCTCCTTGTTCTCAACCTATTTCAAATAAATCAAAACATAATCAATCTGCTAATGAATTTTGTAAGAAGCGTCATGCTCATGCTAAAGCTCGTAATTATATTCTTCAAAGAACTCTACCTTCTTTGAATAAACCTATGCATGATGTGTTAGAAGAAGTTACTAATAATCATGTTAAGATGCATGATTATGATGATTCTATTCGTATCTTAAATCCTATTTTGATTAATTTAGATGAAGAAGATACTCTTAATGATATTGATGATGTTAATGATGAATATGAGACTATTGACATTGACATTGATTTATCTAATATGCTTTCATCACAATTAACTCTTACACCTAGTGTCGAACATTATGATTCTCAAGAGGATCCTTGTTTGGAACTAGCTATCATTCCTACTATGTTGGATATAGTCCCTCTTGCGAGTTACCCACCTTCCCTAAATGATATACAACAAGATGGGGAGAGTAGGCGGCATGCTTGATCAGCTTGTCCTTCATGGTAGCTTTGTTGTGTGTTTGCTTGTTGTATTGTGCTTCTCCTGTAATGTGTTTGCTAAATGTTTTTAGATTCTTTCATATGATCCTTGTTACTCAATTGGTGCAAGGTGATGAAGGAATCAAAACTGTTGTTCAAAATATTCTATATGTATCTCTATTCTTCTATACGTTGTTCAATGTTATGTCATAAATATTCTATTAATCGTAAATTTTTCCTTGTGTAATCTACTTGGATTCAAGATGTGGTAGCACTAATTCTTTTTGGTCTCCATGTCATGGTCTGAAAAGATTCTCCTTCATATATCTTATGTGATCTTTCATCCTTTGTGATCGTAGTTCTACTTTCTTTGGGGAATGATGTCAATTCATTTGCAATAATATCATATATATATTATCTTATGATCATACTGACCCCACGGTAGGTAGATCCCTTATGTGTTCTCTGTATGTTTCTGTGATATTTCCTTTGATTTGTCTTCATCTGGGGGCATCTTGACATGGAAACATAATTAGTGGAGTTGTTTATGTTTCTGTTAAAGCCATTACTCCTGTTAAAGTGTCAGCAATTACTTTAATGTGGGGGCATACACTCTACTCACCTATTGCACACATGCACTTGTCGATACACACATATTTTTCAATATACTTTTCTCCCTTTTTGGATTAGTAACTAATCCTTAAAGCATGGATTTATATTTTAGGATCTCTTGAGCCCTCCAGTTTTAAATATACATATATTTTGATCCCTTAAGGTTGGCGATGTCCTTAAGATTGGATCTCTTTGTTGTTTTTTGGTTTTATTCTTATGGAATAGGATATTCCTAAGGGTGAATCCTTGATGGGTTGACTAGTGAGTAGCCACATTCACTAGGCAATTTAATTCCATCTTTCCAGTTCTGACATTTCCTTGTGTGGTTCACAATGGGACATAAGTTCTCATTGGGCAAGGTAATCACACCCTTTCTTTCTCTCTCTAGAGATGTCTCTCTTATTGTGATCTAGGAGTCGATGAAGACTTGAGTCCCTGGGGGATTAAGGTTTCTCTTTGTCCCTTGGATTATGATAAGATTATATTTTCATTCTGATCTCCTTTACCAAGAGTTTGCATCATGTCCATACTCTTGCTAAAGTGGGGGCTTAATGTATCATCTTAAAATGTAAGCACTTCCATGATAAGAGCATTTAGCCCTCTAATTAATTGGTTTGGGGTCATGTTAAGCACCTTGATCAGGTCTTTGCATGTATCTTCCTTTTCCCCTTGTTATGCTTCCCTCTGCACCCATTTTCTACTTCATATATGCTTTTCTTGGAAATCTGGGCTAGGGTCTTGAGGTTTTTGACCTCAAGGTCAAAGTCAAGCTTGACCCTAACCTAGGTTAGGGTTGACCTCGATCCTGACCTAGGGCAGAGTTGACCTCATCCCTGACCCCCAGTTCAAATTTCAAATTCATATGATTTTTGGGTGTCAGGTTTCAAGGATATTTCTTTTCCTACCTCCAAGTCAGCCATTTCGGGTTTTAGAATGGTAAATCCTTAAATTGCATTTAATCTAGGTATATTTTTAAAGGTTAGAACCTAATTGGGATTTAATTCTCCAAGGTGGCCCCTCTAGAAGATTGTGCCCTAGTTCACTATAAAAGGAGGCCTTCCTCCCTCATTTTCTCAATCTTTCAATCAAGTTTTCATCCACAATCAAGCAATTTCATGAGCAAGCTCTCAAGTACAAGCAAGTGAATTCAAGCATTCAAGTAATCCTTCAAGCATTCAAGTGTTCAAGTATTCATTTATCAAGGAGATCCATTGTTAGCCATTGAAGGATTCAATCTCTTTGGAGCCCCCTTGAAGATCCATCCTTCTACATCCATCCTAGCCTCCTCATATGCAAAGATCAATTCAAGATTGGTGTTGAAGATCAAATGCCATTGATTTGAGACATCCTACATTCATTCTACATCCATTGGAGCATCCCTACTTGTGGATTTGAGGATTCAAATCCTCTACAAGGACTTCAACATAAGCGAGGTGAATTGTTTCAATTACTTTTTTTATGCATACTACATTTCAATTCAATTTCAAGGTTAATTCCTAAATTGGGGTTTGACCAAGGCAAACCCCACATACAAACAAAACCCCCTTTTTCTTGTAGGTACAGGTGTGAAATTTTGGATCTGAGATCAGATTTGGATACCCTTTTTGGTGAACTTCTGAGATCTGCGAACAAAGTCAGAATTGACCTTCAAATAATGTAGCCTTTGACCTTTTATGAGGGTCAAACACTAACTGTCATCGAAAAGACAAAAGATTTCTGGGTTTTCTTCATCTCGGCATTTCCAGTTTGAAACAAGTTGTAGAATTGCCCAAAAGTACACACAGACATCAGAAATTGGCATTTTCCAAATTTTCCCTAATTTGAGGTTAGTATTTGTATTTCAATTATTTCAGATTTCAAGCATAACTCTCCATAGGGAAATATAGGGTTTCTCTCTCTCTTTCATATTCTCCATAGATTGATTTGATTGTGTATTAACCTTTTGGTGATCTCTCCTTTGGGAATTTGGATTTAGGAGTGGATCTCATATTTCCCCCACACATTACATTGAATAGGTGTGATTCCATATTTTACATCTATTCAACTAGAAAATTCAAAGTAGTTGTTAATAAATCTTAGTCAATTGATGACATTTTAAAGGAAATAAAGGAAAAGGGAGGACTTAGTCACCCTAAAATAAATAGGTTTGTACATATGGCTATCGAGGATCAAGATAAATTGGAAGAAGCAATCATCCACATGATGATTAAATTTAAAAGGTTACTAGTTGAATTTGCAACTTATATTCCAAAAGAATTGAATGATAAGGTATCAGCTAGATGGACATATGCCTTGCATACTGAGAAGAAGATGAAGGAATTATCTCTAATTTTGGCAATGCCAAATTTATCTGTTATAGAGATTGATGATATGATGAAACAATATGCCAAAAAAAAATTGATGAAAGGAGAAAAATGAATATTCTTCAAGAAAAGCTCCAAGAGGTTGATGTGGAGAGAAAAGAGAAAGGGACTAAAATTTTGAAGTCCAAAGCTGAAGCAAAGCAAACTGCACTGGCAGATATTCCCGAGCAAGGTGTCAAGGGAAGAGGCAAAGGTGTACATTTTGATGATGTAGATATTACTGCACAGACCACTTAATTAGCCAATACACATATCAGACACTGAGAAGCCAGAGGATGACACATATGTAGAAGACTTTTATTATGTTGGCTACATTGAGAAAGGGGATACACCAGAGAAGTTAGTAATTACTGAGAATGAAGAAGTTTTAATTGAAGACATCACCGAAGGTGATCCTGATAATGAGGCAAAGGAAGATGAAGATGTCACTACTATTGTCAAGATCACAGAGGAAGAACAGACTACTGAGGCAGCCATAGTACAAATACCAAGTAACTTACCAATTTTGGTACAAGTTATTGAGCTTGTTACTACAAAGCAACCTGAGGACAATCCACCTAAGCAACTGATGGATACTATAGAAGATAAGGGTGAAGAAGGAGAAAAAGAGATTACCAAGGTTGAAACTAAAGATGTAGATGATAAAGGAACAAAAGTAGAAATAAATGTAGATAATTCTACTATCGATACAAGTCCAGAAGCCCAAGGACCTCAGACTGAGGGAATATAAAAAGGGAAAGAAAAGGAGTAAATTGTCTCCACCAAGCCACCAAAGTCAAATCTAGAGAAAAAGGATCTAGTTCCAATATATGGGCAATCCCCTACATCTAGAAAAAAGGAGAAGAAAAAGAAAATGAAACATGGAAAAGGTCTAGTCACCCTAGATGAAGTCATAGAGATACCTTCATGTGACCTGAGAACCTTAGACCCTAAAGCTCACATAAGGTATGGAGAATTATGCACTAGAAAAGTGACTCGGGAGAAGATGAGGTAGGAGAGTAAACATAAATACGTGTTTGAGGATGTGAGATTAATCCTAATGTTGGTTGTACCTGATGTCAGTGTTGATGAGAAAACTCCCATCATTGACCAACTTGAAACACTTACCAATCATATCAATTCTCCTTATACCGATGTTGAAAAGAAAATAGAAGAGAGAGTAGAGTCCAAAATATAATTCAAAATAATAGAGAAAATCAGCCAAGTTGTGGCCATTCACAAGGTGAAGCTATATGAGACCATAATTGAAATAGAAACTCTTATTCAACAGATACTCAGAATTTTGAAGAAGATTTACACTTTAAAATCATTTATTATAGAAAGACAAGATAAAATGAAGAAGCTAGATGATGATTAGAAGAAGAGTACATAAAGCTTAATTATAGAACCTCGTGCATTCAAATTACACTATGCAAAATTCAAGCACATTCATGGGTTAAATAATGAGCTAAGGAGAGAAGAAGATAAGATCAAGGATCAAACAACCGAGCTAAAAGTAGAGTTTTTGCCACACATTGAGGTGATGCAGAGGCATGTCAAGAAAGCAAAGGATCTAATACCCACTCTTGAGCTATCAGTGGTTGCTAATATATCTGACATGCATACACACGTTGGTTGGAGCAAATTGTATTAGAAAGTTTGAAAGAGGAATGGGAAAACCTCTTAGCCAACTTGACGAAAACCCATCAAAACATTTTTGATAAGATGTAAATATATACAGTTTTTGCATTATAACCAAAAAAGGGGGAAAACATATGTCTTACAAAAAGGGAAAATATGTATAGTATGTATACTTACAAAGGCATATAGACAGAGAGCGTCTACATTTTTTAAGTCTACAAGTTTTGAAAATTTTGATTATGGCATACATATGTGTTTTTGTCACTAATGCCAAAGGGGGAGAATGTTAGTTTATAAGTTGTCATTAGTGTCACACATATAGTTGGTAAAGAAAGAAAATAGGCTAGTTGATCAACACACTAGTTATAGTAATCAAGCAGAGCACAAGGCAAAATGGCATAGTAACCAAATACAATCTTATCCAAGCACATACACTGAGCCAGATGATTACTGAGCACCAAGTATAGTTATAATTGAGCATTCAAATTTACCAAGCATCAGTAATTTACCGAGTGATGAATGTTGTATATACCGAGCAATATAGGAAGGACATGGAAGTTTTTAATGGCACATAATACAAGGTAAATGGTTTACACCGAGCTAGAAAATGGTTTACATAGATCAAGGTAGAGATTAAATGCATATGTAATCATTAAATGATTGATGATCCCTATGTAATGATGTTTTAAATTATTCATTTGGATCGTAGATCTTAGGTTTTCTAGATGATGCCATAACCCTAATTAGGTCAAAATATTTTGATATAAGAACTGTCAAGATGTCATTTTTACATGTACCACACATGAAGTAGCCACATATACAAACACCTGAAGATCAAATACAGTTGTGAAGTTAAATTTTTGATAGAGCATTCAAGGATCATATTGAGAAGTATATTAGAAGGATACCAAGAAAAATTTAGAGAAGAAATCTATCACGGCATGATGATAATAATTAAGTACTTATTAGATTTGAAATCATGCAAAGTAAGTTTCTACATATAGGTCGAATCTACTATTACTTTCTAACAATTATGGTAGACTTAAATCTCTTAACATAGTAGACCTAACAATTCTTTTTGTAAATCTCTTAACTGAGTGCACACTTAACAATGTTGCTTAAATCCTCTAACCAGGTAGATCCTAATAGGTCTTTATTGTTACTCCTAATGGGGTAAGATCATCAGAAGTGATCAAAAATTGTAGCCTTAACTGACAAAGTTTATTATTGGAGTTAGTGAAGCTTTGTGGGTCTCATCCCTACCGCAGTTTTTACCTTCTTACAAGGCTTTCTACAATACCAAAATATTTGTGTATTGTGTATGAGTCTTCATGGATTTTTAGATTAGAAAGCATTTCTTATTTTTAGTAATGTTATGAATGGATAAAAAAGATAACATGTCAATTTGTTAATGAAATACATTATTTTAAGGATTCAACTCAAAAAGTTTTTAAGGTTACTAATTCACCCCTCCCCTCTCAATAACCACCTTTCCATAATCCCAACAATACATGGCTCACTGGGTGTCTACACAAGAACAATTCAAATACTAAATCAGATATCTTATCTTCAAATACTATCAAAATGACTAAATATTAGACTGTAATTTGTTGGCAATTGAATTTTTGATTACCTTATCTCTTTCTTTTACACTTGGGCTATGTAGTAATGTTGATGCACTCCTTTGTGGGTGATGACTCCTAACAAAATGGAATGGTAAAGGGTTTGTAGGAAGTCACGAAGGGAGTTGTAATAGGTAAGAGATAATTAACACAAGTTAATAACTCAAAGTTGATGATAAACACTACAAAAGTAAAGATGCATGTACTCATATCTAAATCCATATGTTATACACACACACACACACACACACACACACACACACACATATATATATATATATAATGAATGCCAAAGCCTTAGATAGCTCTCATGTACTCCTAAGAGAGATCATCACTAATGAGGCCGCTATGACCATTTCCTCTATGAAAATAATAACATATATCATAGTCATGAGAAAAGGATTTCTAAGAGATTTTGAACAAACAAGAATGCAATTGAAAGTGAATATAAAAATGTTACCTCTTCCCGCTCCTAAACATCAGTTAAATTCAGTGCATTCATTAATTATGTAAAACCCAATTGTTTCTATATATAGAAAAAATAAGATATGTGCATTGATCAGTATACATGTACATCTTTAATCATAATAAATTTCAACAAAAAAAGTTAAATTGTACTAAATTACCTTTTTTACTTTGGGTGTCCTCGAGGATTTGTTTTCTCATCTTGGTGTCTTAGAGCCAAGTGGGGTAACCTATCAAAAACTAAATTAACATAAGAGAAATGAATATGATAACACATAGGTTTAATTAACTTTATGAACAAGAGGTGTGAAAAATATGATACCACAAAGCTCTCTAGGCCAAAGTCAATCGTAGAAAGTGTCACATCATCAACCTTGGACATCTCAACCTCAAAAAAGCCCTATAAAACATCAAATAAATGTGCATATTTACAAAATATATCTTGACACCAAGAAATTAGTCTATTTTTATGAATATTTAAAAACTATACCTCAGGTGTTGAAGCTACATGTGTACGTCTAGTCGAATGAGCATTTTGTGGTGTGCTCTATGAATCACCTGTTGCACCCAGCAATGCATATTATTCATATATCAATTTACTTTTTTCTCTAAATAAACATTGATTTACTTTTATAAGATTTAGGTGATTAAAATTAATAACATGTCAAAACACAAATAAACATACATGCACTTATCTCATAGAAAATAACATCATCAATAGGTCATTTGTGAGGGCCACATCCTTAGCAGAAAACACCTGACATCTACTCCCATTATGTGTACAGGAATGGTATGTCAAACCATCCTCATTTGCATCGGTATCTACCCCGACACATATACCCTGACAACAGGGGCACATATGCTCAATGGGCTGGGGTGAGCCAAATGGAGCATCTGATGATGATGGAGGTGGTGCAGGTACTGATCCACCCTCTGCATCGACTAACTATGTGCCAAGCTCAATAATGACATCAGTTAATGATGTAGCTTCCTGAAGGGTCTGTAAAAAAATAGACTCCTTCACTACTACCGGGACTGCATCATCACTAGTACAAAAACAATAATATATGACTAAATAAACTACTAAAAATTGCAGATAAATGACTAATTTTGGTCACGTGACCATTATTAGTTTATTGCCAATCATTTATCTTGCGACCAAATTTATGACTAAACTATTTTAGTCATTGATTTGGTCATTTATTTAGTCATTTATTTGGCTATTTATTTGGTCATTTATTTGGTTGTTTATTTGGTCATTTATTTAGTCATTTATTTGGTCATTTATTTAGTCATTTATTTGGTCATTTATTTAGTCATTTATTTGGTCATTTATTTGGTCATTTATTTAGTCCTTAATTTAGTCATATATTTAGTCATTAATTTAGTCATATATTTAGTCATATTAGGGCATGATGGAATCAAACCATCATCCTCCTACTTGTAAAGTAGGTGCTCTTCCATTGAGCTAGTACCCTTTAAAGAATAATCATACCATGTATACTAGTACTTTCCATTAAACATGATTTCAATTTTTTCCATCTATAGTTCAAGGGTAGCAAAGCCTAAGGGGAGGATGACTAGTGATACTTTAAACTCAACGGTGAAGTTATTCAATGTGCAATATAAGAATGAAGTGAATGATGCCATTGGAAAATACATTACATGTGGCTCGTTCCCCTTATTATAATGACAAGCATATATCTTTAGGGGAAACCAACCACATTAAATATAGATAAAGTATGTACCAATGATCATACCTTCTACATTTTAACTCCTAATTAACCCATCAAAAGCTTTACTGCTTTAGAAGTCCACACTCCTGATAACCTACCAATCTATTTCACTTCTACCCAATACATCAATCATAAAATTAGTATTATTAAGGAAATTTGATAAGCGGAAACCTCTTGGATTTTGTAGTCAATTTACCAATATTTTCATACACATTGATGTCACCAAATTTTCAAAGTAGGATATGAAACAAAAATCCATCGGGAACCAAATCAATAGTGCCAAGTTTATTGAAAAAATTATATGTGCAAAAAATTTATTGATCAAATATCAACTAAATCCTCTTTAGTTGAGACACAAATCAAATACATAGACGTTCAGATATATTATTTAGCAAAATCATGGTGACTTCTATCAAGTGGAATGGACAAAGGAACATTTGAAATGGTGATTTGTTCAAAGAATGACATTGAGAACAAAGGAAATCCCTATCATGAAATCCAAAGATAGTAATAACATAAATCATTAACACAAAAATATGCTTGAAGTAGTGACTGCAAGTAGTGGCATTTAAGGTTGATTGAAGATCAAAGGAGTGTCAGTGGTACCATACAATTAAGGTTGATTAAAGATCAATAGACATCTGACAAGAAGAACAAGCTTCCTAGTAAGACTACATTTTTGCCACTTTGTTGCAACTCCTACTCCATCTCTCTATTGTTGTTGTGCTTGAACATCCTATTTATATAGAAATTCAAAAAGGGAGGAGCATTAAATGAAGGTGGGTATGGAAATTCCAATTCATGGTAGGAAGCTATCAAATGCATTCAATACACATTGACTTACCATCTTGTTCTAATTACTTAAGCTAACTTTGAAAACTAGCCCTATTCATCTTAACAAAAATATCCCTTTCCTATTTAAACTTTGTTTAGCAAGAAAGTTCAACAATAAACATGACCATTTTCCTTTGATCACTTGAACCCATTACCTATTCTCTTTAACATATTTATTAATGGATTTTTTCTATGTCATGGTTTCATTCTTTAGGTTCACTTGTTTCAATAGAATATCCTTATTCTGGCTTCTAATTTCCAACACTCCCTATTGAAGGTTCGGAATTTAAGTTGCTAAGATTGTATGAAGCTATTCTAGTGGAAGAAATATTTTCCTACTGTAACTGAATTTGGTTTTAAAATTTACAATTATTTTATTTTTCTAGTGATTGGTTCTGATATTAACATTATCTTCAATCTTATTTATGTCAGAGGCCAGCTCAGTGCTCTCATGTAATAAATACTACAATTTTTCATTGCTTCTTTAAGATTCATTATTTTAGGGTAAAATAATAAGATTCAACTTTCTCCATAATGTACATAGTTGGACTAAAAATTTTAGATCACCAGCCTCTGTAATGTTTGAGATCAAATTCTCAACTAGAGATGCATCCGAATAAAGTTACTTTGTGTCGCTGGAAATTTTTGGTAAGAAATGGAAAAAGTAAAAGATATATTGATATCATGCCCATGAATCTCACAAAGGGCCATACAGATAACTTGAGAGATTTCACAAAACTCATAATTTTTTAAGTGCTCATTATTAGTTTTAGAGTCGAAAAACTATTGGAGACTACAATTGAAGCAATTGTTGTATTGTCATTATTGTGAAACCTTAACCGGTAAGACTGTTGCTATGTAAGAAAGTACTATATCTATTTGATTGTTGAGAAGGATGAGGGCAAGGTTGGTAACAATAGCACCTAGGAAAAGGTTGAGTTATCTTGATACTACAATGGGCACTTGACTATGTGGCACAATGATAAGATAATGTATTGCTTATCTAAGTAAGAAGTAAGACTGAACAAGTAGGCTTAACCAAGCAAAAGTGAAGAAATCTAGTTTAAGTCGAGTGATGTTAGTGTCAACTGAGTTAGTATATGCTGAGTAAATTCAGTGTTGACTAAGCATCAGTTAATTGCCAAGAAAGATAGTATTAGCCAAGGAAACAATTTCAATGGTGATTGAGCTATGAAGACATGACCGAGGAGATAAATAGTGTATTGACCGAGCATCAGCAATTTACATTTATTGGAGAATTCAGATCTCTGGCCAACATGTTTGAATTCTTGGGTTATGTAAATCATGTTGACTTTATTTATTGATTGTATGGAAGCATTTGATGCAATATAAACCATTTTATTGTAATTCCATAAAGAGATTTGAGATGTTTCTAGAAGGATAGATGAAGAACACAAAGTTGGAAGGATTTGATGAATCTAACCTAACCCTAAGATCTACAGAGGAGATTATGTAGCAAAATTTGAATCGACCTAAATGATGAAGTATTTAGGAAACCTAAGTATGAGGTTGAGTAGGTGGTCATGTTGTAGATGATGTTGTTGTTGTTATTGACTGTATAATCAGAAAAGGCTAAAGGAGGAGTTGTGATTGCTTGAAGGGATTACTGAGCAGATCAATGATGGAGATGGAAATGAACCATAGTTATTAAGCCATCATATGTGTACGAAATTGGATCTGTTATTTGCAAAGTGAGTTGTATGTTTTCATATCAATACTACTGTTACTTTCTAACCATTGTATTAGTCAAAATCCTTTTAACAGAGGCTGACCTAATAGTCATTTGTATAAATCCTTTGAACAAGGTTGCATTCTAATGGAATATATATAAGTCCTATAACAAGGTGCACTTCTAACAAAGTGGTTTAAATCCTTTAACCGGGTCACACCTAACAGTGTGTTTGTAACCTTTGACGAGGTTGTCTTTTCATAGAGCTCACTTCAAAAGAGTGAAAATATCAGTAACATGTTACAAAGTGGTTTTTCCCAAATTGGGTTTCCACTATAAATCCTGGTGTTAATACTTGTGTGAATGTTTTGTTTTGAACATTTATGTTTTTCGCAAGTTATACTTTTGGATAGTGGACTGCACTGTTATATGTTTTTGATATGCATTCAATTATGACCGAGTAGTCTTGGTTATCAAATCTGAATTTTTTGAAGTATTAGAAGTTTGTTTTATACATTTGGACCTGAGAACAACCAATTCACCCCCCCTCTCTATTTTTATAAATCATATTAACAATTGGTATCAGAGTTGTTGGTGCTTACAAAGAACAAGTTTAAAGGTTCTTGAAGTAAATGATTAGGATGTATAAGGAGGTACCGAAGCTAAATAAGGAGAACTCCCCTGCATGGCAGAGTCTGATGAAACTGCATCTAGCCGGTATTGGTGATTTAGCAAAGTACTATATTGAGCATAATTATGTGACACCTGTTGCACCTCTGACTACTGAGGAGATGAGAGCTAAACAAGAGCACAATCAAGCAATGTTGGAGTTTGCATCTGCCTTAAGCTACCCTAAATTTGAAGACATCAAAGGCTGCACAAATGCAAAGCGAATGTGGGACACTCTTGCAAACATCTATGGTGGTGACATAAATGTACTAAGGGAAAAAGTTGAAAGCCTGAGAGGTAAATTTGATGAAATGAAAATGCAAGAAGGTGAGAATATTGCTTAGTATTGTGGTAGAATAAAAGAAGTTGTAAATGTTATTAGAGGAGCTAATGGAACTATTGATGATGATACTATTATTGGAAAAGTTTTGAGAACTTTGCGTCCTATTTATTGTTGGAGATTTTCCTGCAGGCCAGTACTGACTATATGTTTGTCATTGATAACAACATATGGAAAGTAGCATGTGTGGAAGTCTTATATAGTAAGCTTTTTGTATATGTTGGATGAACATGATATCAGCATGATATCATGGGCACAGAGGTTGATTGTGAGTACAGACAGTTATATAGTAGCTTGTGTCAGCAGTGTTCCTGATAGAGTTACAGGCAGTGTTCTATGTATGGTTGTTTGTACAGTTGTCCTATGGGCATGCACCCTTGGATATATGTTGCAAACATGTTAGTGATGTTAAGTTCATGGACATATGGTTTGATGATGAACGCAAGTGAATTTATGCATTTTCTAATTCACCAGTAGTAGTTTCTTGTGTTTGTTCAGTGGAGCCGACAGAGATTTTATTGGTTCCTGAGTTGCGCCTATCTTTAGGATATGCACCCTTGGAGTTAAGCTAAGAGATGAGTTTTTTTATGTTTGGTTAAGAGCACATGAGTTAATTCTTCTTGTGGAGGAAGATCCAATTGTTTTGGTAGAGTCGACAGTGTGTAATGTGCATCTACATTTATCTTATTAAGATAGGTCCTAGAATATGTTGCGTGCATAATAGAGCCGACAGAATGTTTTTTGGAGTTTATTATGGTTTCTCTATTATGATTTCAAGGTGGTTCTAACAGTCTGACTTGATTATATCATTTGGAGGAAATATATTTATAGGAAATCATTTGTGATTGCTGTGTGTGTTTCATGGTTGATTAAGAAGAGTAGAGCAGAGTGTGTGAGTTGTGGAACCATCAGAAGAAGGTCCATGTGACCAAGTAGGGTATATGTGCTATACATTAGAACTGATCTAGATAGTAGGTCAAAGCATAGTTCATCAAGATCTAGATATAGTGTGTATCTGTTATTCAGAAGGTTGTAGCCTTTACCCCTTTGAGCAGTGAGCTCTCGGACAGTGCATCCTCTCCCCTAATAGGGACAATTATAAAAGACTCCTAAAAGGATTCGACCATTAACCAAGTCTACTATACTTCATATATTGTAAAGCTACTCCTAACAGGGTAAAGGATCTTATAGCAAGGATCAGTATACACTAGTATAGAATATTAGTGGGTATCAAGTCACACCAAGGTTTTTACCTATTTGGGTTTCCCTATAACTAAAATATTGGTGTTGTGTTCATGTGTTGTTTCATTATGTTTATGCTTTATGTTTAAGTATACTTAATTGGATAAAGAATTGAATCTTGTAGATAACTAATTCACCCCCCCCCCCCCTCAGTTATCTCTTGGGACTATTCCTAACATTTATGCTATCAAAATTCTGCAATTTAGGAATCTAGATGTAATCCTAATAATACTCTTACTCTAGAAAGTCTTGTTGGTAAGCTTACTACCTTTGAGCTTTCTAACTATGATAACTTCACTATTGCTAATGTTGAATCTACATTCAAGTCATAAATAGTTCTGAATAAGTCAAAGAAAGAAAAAGAAAAATGCATCAGTGAGAGTGAAAGTGAAATTGACACATTTGATGAAGAACTAGAGGATCTTGAAGCTCTTTTGGCCAAAATATTAAAAAGAGGAAAAGGAAAGTATAAAGGTAAACTTCCTATCATATGTTTTTCATGTAACAAGGTTGGTCATATAGTTGCAAGATGTCCTGATAGGGATGACAAAGATGAGGAAAGAGACAGCAAGCACAGAGATAAAAGAGAAGATAAAGGTTACTGAAGGTACTAGGAATACAAGGACTACAAGGGAAAAGGTAAGAAATCCTACTACATTGTTGAAGATGAAATTGACACTGATAGTGATGACTTTGAATTTGAAGAAGTCTATGTTTCTATGAAAGATGAGTCTGATGAAGATGAGAAAACTGCACTTATATCCTATGTGAACAAAAATGATAAATGGATTGTTGATAGTGGTTGTTCACACCACATGACTAGTGACAAAAGTAAGTTTGATACCTTAGATCATTACAAAGGTAGAAGTGCTAAATTTGGTAATAATACACCATGTCCTGTTAGGGTTAAAGGAGTGATTAAGCTAACTGATAAGATCACTTGTGAAAATACCTATTGGGTTGAAGGTCTTTATTATAATCTGCTAAGTGTTACATAACTTAATAGCATTGGTTACTGAGTGAAATTTCATCACAAGAAGGCCAAGATATTTGATGTCACTAGTGAACTAATTGGAAGTGGAGAATAGACCAAAGGTAATTTGTTCTATCTAGACCTATTTGAAGAGATATGTTTGGTTGCACAACTTGATGATATTTGGTTATGGCATAAGCAGCTATGTCATGTTAACTTTGATAATCTAGTAGAAATTAGCAAAAAGAAGAAAGTGAGAGGACTGCCTAGATTGAAGAAACATGAGAATGTAATGTGCAAACAATGTCAGTTGGGTAAGATGACAAAGTCTAGTTTCAAGAGCAAAACTTTTACTTCTAAAAATGCTTTAGATTTAGTTCATACTGACCTTTGTGGACCTATGGGTGTATAAAGCTATTGTGGTGCTAGATATTTTATTTTTTTTGTTGATGATTACACCAGAATGATGACTGTGATGTTTCTAAAGAAAAATCTAATGCTTTTCAATTATTTAAGTGGTATTTGGCTAAGGTTGAAAAGGAGACAAGTAGGAATCAAAAGTGTCTGAGATTTGTCCGAGGTGGAGAATTCATATCCAATGAGTTCAATCTATTTTGCAATGATAGAGCAATCAAAAGATAGATGTCTGCACCTAGAACACCTCCACAGAATGGTATAGCATAGAGAAGGAACAGATCTATCTTGGATTGTGCAAGGACATTGATGATTGAGAAGAATGTTGCACAAAAGTACTAGAAAGAAGTCGTAAGTATAGCTATTTATACCTTAAACCAAGTGCAGATAAAAAAAGGTACAAATATTACACCTTATAAGTGATGGCACGGGTATGCACCTAATGTAAAGTACTTTAGATTTTTTGGAAGCAAATGCTATATACTAAAAGACAATAGGAATGGAAAGTTTGATGCTAAAAGTGATGAGGGCATATTCCTAGGTTATTCCACAAAAAGAAAAGCTTAAAAGTGTTTGAGCTCTAACACTAACAAAATTGTGGATAGTGTAAATGTCAAGGTCGATGAGTATGCAGAGAAAAATGAATAGGAAGGTACAAGAAAACTAGAAGATTATAGATCTTTTATCTATATAGAAGAAGGAGAGGCAAGTGACAAACATGCACCTGATGCAGAGTCTTGGGTAAGCAATGTCGAGCATCAGGAAAATAATGTTGAAAGATAAGAACATGTCGAGAGATAGGAGGATGCTACCAAGTATCAGGAAGAGGTTGTCGAGCATTCAGAAGCTAAATCTGACAATCTTATTGGTGAACCTAAAGAGCAAGAAGAAAGGAGAGTAGAACCTATTTTGGCACAATATGTTAGAAGACATCATAAGCCTGAACAAATCATTGGAGACAAAGATACTAGAGTTTTGACCAGAAGAAAGTTAAAGGGCCCCACATGCTTAATATGTGAATTTGAGCCTAAGACAACAAGGGAGGCACTAGAAAATGAAGACTGGATCCAAGCCATGAATGAGGAGATAGACCAAATAGAGAAAAATGATACCTGGACTCTGGTGCCGAGACTAGAAAAAAATGTCATTGGAACAAAATGGGTATTCATAAATAAGCTGAATGAACATGTACAAATCACAAGGAACAAGGCAAGGCTGGTGTGCAAAGGCTATGCACAAGAAGAATGAATAGATTATGGGGAGACATTTTACCCTGTAGCAAGATTGGAAGGAGTAAGAACTTTACTTGCATATGCTGCCTACAAAGATTTCAAGGTATACCAAATGGATGTCAAGTCTACATTTTTAAATATTATATTAGAAGAAGAAGTGTATATTGAACAACCTGAAGGATTTGTTGATCCAAACAAGAGACACATGGTTTGCAAATTGAATAAAGCATTGTATGGACTAAAGCAAGCTCCCAGAGCATGGTATGAGAGGCTACACAATTACTTGATACAAATTGGATTCTCAAGGGCAAATAACACTAGCAATCTATACATGAAAGATGAAGAAGGTAAAGGAATCTTGTTGGCTAAGATTTTTGTAGATGATAGTATATTTGGTGGACAAGATGCCCTGTGTAAGAAATTTTCAAATAAAATGCAAACTGAATTTGAAATGAGTATGTTTGGTGAGATCAAATTTTTTGTTGGTTTACAAGTATATCAAATGAAGGAAGGAATTTTCATTACCCAATCTAAGTATGTTCATGAGATACTAAAAACATTTGGTATGGAGGATTCAAGGCCAGTAAGTACTCCTATGGCTACTGAAAAAAAAAATTCTAAAAATGATGAAGCTGCAGAAGTTAACCAGACTTTGTATAGGTACATGATTGGAAAACTGTAGTATGTTGTTCACAATAGACCAGATATTGTTCTAGCAATTGGGATTGTGGCAAGGTTCTCTGCCAATCCTAAGGAAATTCACATGATAGCTATAAAAAGGATAATGGGATATTTGAAAGGGACTGTAGATTATGGACTGTACTACAAAAAGCATGAAAGATTTGAACTAAGAGTCTATACTGATGTAGATTGGGCAGGAAATGTGGATGATAGAAAGAATACTAGTAGTGTAGATTTCTTTCTTGGACAAAGATTAGTCTCCTGGACAAGCAAGAAATAAAATTGCATTTCCCAATCTACAGCAGAAGCTGAGTATGTTGTTGCAGTAGTGAACTATTCAAACCTATTATGGATAAAGCAATTGTTGGTAGGCATGAAAGAAGAAATCACTAAACCAGTTGTCATATATTGTGACAACACAAGTGCTATCAACATATCTAAGAATCCAGTGATGCACACAAAGACCAAACACATCGCCATCAAGTATCATTACTTGAGGGAATTGGTACAAGATAAAGAAGTCAGAATGGAATATGTGAATACAAAGGAACAACTAGCAGACATATTCACTAAAGCTTTACCTAAAGAAGCTCATGAATATCTAAGAGGACAATTAGGGGTTCTTCCCCTATCTAAGGTTGCCTAGTCAAGCTAGGAGCACTGTATCAAATGTGTTGCCAAGAGTATCTGAAAAATTGATGCAGAGAAAGGTCAAACTTTAGGAGCAACCTAGAGTTGTGAAAAGTATAGCAAAGCTAATAATCAATCATAAGCAAAGATGACAGAGGGAGAAATACTATCAATGAACTGACAAGATGACATCTACATCTGTAGGATGTATGTTTGAGTTGCTACTTTGGTATTATTATCAAAGAGGGAGATGAATAAGATGAAAAATACACAATGATATTTCATGGAAGAATCAAGTAAGAGGGAGAGATTCAGTGGAAAAGAAGCAAAGAAGAGATCAATAGGAAGTTACTGTGTGGACGGTCATAAAAGTTAGGCTAATTAATTTTGAATTAGAATGAAGCTAAGGATATTATAAATATCTCTGATGTACATAAAATTTTTGGATTGGTTGGTGATTAATGTGTTTATTCATATGGTGTTGCCATCAATGCCAAAGAGGGAGATTGTTGGAAACTAAAATTGAAGCAATTGTTGTATTGTCATTGATATCAAACCTTAACTGGTAAGACTATTGCTATGTAAGAAAGTACTATATCTATTTGATTGTTGAGAAGGATGAGGGCAAGGTTGGTAACAATAGCACCTAGGAAAAGGTTGAGTTATCTTGATACTACAATGGGTACTTGACTATGTGGCACAATGATAAGATAATGTATTGCTTATCTAAGTAAGAAGTAAGATTGAACAAGTAGGCTTAACCAAGAAAAAGTGAAGAAATCTAGTTTAAGTCAAGTGATGTTAGTGTCGACCGAGTTAGTATATGTCAAGTAAATTCAGTGTTGACCAAGCATCAGTTAATTGCCGAGAAAGATAGTATTAGCCGAGGAAACAATTTCAGTGTTGACCAAGCTATGAAGACATGATCGAGGAGATGAACATTGTATTGACCGAGTGTCAGCAATTTACATTTATTGGAGAATTCAGATCTCTGGCCAACATGTTTGAATTCTTGGGTTATGTAAATTATGTTGACTTTATTTATTGATTGTATGGAAGCATTTGATGCACTGTAAACCATTTTATTGTAATTCCATAAAGAGATTTGAGATGTTTCTAGAAGGATGGATGAAGAACACAAAGTTGGAAGGATTCGATGAATCTGACCTAACCCTAAGATCTATGGAGGAGATTATGTGGCAAAAGTTGAATCAACCTAAATGATGAAGTATTTAGGAAGCCTCAGTATGAGGTTGAGTAGGTGGCGATGTTGTAGATGATGTTGTTGTTGTTATTGACTGTATAAGTAGAAAAGGCTGAAGGAGAAGGAGTTGTGATTGCTTGAAGGGATTTCTGAGCAGATTAGTGATGGAGATGGAAATGAACCACAGTCAGTAAGCTAGCATATGTGTATTGAATTGGATCTTTTATTTGCAAAGTGAGTTGTATGTTTTTATATTAATACTATTGTTACTTTCTAACCATTGTATCAGTCAAAATCCTTTTAACATAGGTTGACATAACAGTCATTTGTATAAATCCTTTGAACAAGGTTGCATTATAATGGAAAGTATGTAAGTCCTTTAACAAGGTGCACTTCTAATAGAGTGGTTTAACTCCTTTAACTGGGTCACACCTGACAGTGTGTTTGTAACCTTTGAAAAGGTTGGCTTTTCATAGAGCTCACTTCAGAAGAGTGAAAATATTAGTAACATGTTACAAAGTGGTTCTTCCCAAATTGGTTTTCCACTATAAATCCTAGTGTTAATACTTGTGTGAATGTTTTTTTTTTAACATTTCTATGTTTTTCAAGTTATATACTTTTGGATAGTGGACTGCACTGTTATATGTTTCTGATATGCATTCAGTTATGACCGAGTAGTCTTGGTTATCAGATCTGAATTTGTTGAAGTATTAGAAGTTTGTTTTATACATCTAGACCTGAGAACAACCAATTCACCCCCCCCCCCCCCCCCCTCTTTGTTGTTCTAAATCATATTAACAAAAACATCCCTTTATTTTACAGCGAAAATACATCCTTGAAATTCCATAACAGGAAACCCTACGAATTCTCTATAAATAATAAAAGTGTAAAACAAAAGAAGTCAAGAATTCATTCAATGAATGTATTTCATATACGATCCATTTAGCTAGTAAAATGGGTGTTGTAAATATAGATCAAATCAAATCAATGTAATCTTGGGATGTTACTTGGTATTTATTCTGGCATATCCATGGCTACATCTGAAATCATTGCTTAGGAAAAAGATGCTATGAACAATGTTTCTTCAAATGAAATTTTCAAAAATGTGGTTGATGATACCTT
This sequence comes from Chamaecyparis obtusa, assembly GCA_027943335.1. Classification (NCBI taxonomy): domain Eukaryota; kingdom Viridiplantae; phylum Streptophyta; class Pinopsida; order Cupressales; family Cupressaceae; genus Chamaecyparis; species Chamaecyparis obtusa. The sequence continues at coordinate 855,023 of BSBK01000566.1, forward strand.
GAATGTCGATCTTTCACTAGATGAACCTAAGGATTCTCCAGATATCTCTAAAACATGCAAAAAAGAAGAGAAGGGGAAAGAAAAAGAAAAAAGAGACATTAACCAAAAGTAGTGATGCAATTGGTCCTAGGGAAAAGAATGGTGTTACCGATTCTACTACTTTTGATGATTCCTTTAAGTGATTTCTTGCTTCAACTCTTTCATTCCAGCTAGTTACTTTATTTAAGTTTATAATTGAATTTGATAAAGTCGATATGGTAAACAAGTTTCAGATTGGTGAGGCAATTCAAGCATCTGTAAAGAATGATTTATTTGATAATTTGCAAAAGAAAGATAACATAATAGAAGAAATCATTACTACACTACAAAGTTCTATTTTAGATTGTATACTAGATCCATCAACCACAAGCATTCATAAATGTAATGTGTTAATAAATTACCTAAAAAGTCAATCTTCTACAGTAGAAGATAAAATCACAAAATAAAAGGAAAGAAAATTACAAGAGCTTGAAGGAAAATGTGTTAGTGCACACAATCATCTCTCTCAACTTATATACAAGCCATTATAGCTTCGGCATCAATGAAAATTGGGTGTTGTAAATATAGATTTTGCATGAGATTGTAACAGTTGACTTATCTTTTAGAACTTATTCTCTCTTTCAAAGATGTCTTACTAAGTGGATGGTTTAATACTTCTTATTAAGACAATCATAATATATTTTCTCTCTATTTAGTTTATCCCTGGCCTTACAATATTTTTAATCAATTGAAATGAAGAAGTATTCCTCTATTTGTTAAAATCAATTCTCGATTGGTAGAAGCAATTTCTATCTTTTTTAATCTCTACAAACTCAACTTATGGGCAATGAACAAACTCAACTTATGGGAGAAGTGTACCTATGTATCTTGTAGGGAACTTTGGAGGTATTGGTGGTCAGTTATTTTGTTCCCCTCTAACAACTTTCTTCCTTGTGCTTGATTGATATCATGTACAATCACTTCCTCTTCTTCAAAGTGCCTTATTTTTCTAGTTTTCTGAGAAGGATGGATATAACCCAACTTAAATTTGAGGCACCTTGGGTTTTAACAAATATAGTATATGGGACAATAGAAAAAATAAGTGTTGTGGTTGAGAGTGGTGTAGTTCTTCTATTTATTCAGCTTCTCCATAATCCCAACAATGAGATGTGTGAGAAAGTTACCTAGGGTTTAGGCAATATTGCTGGAGATTGTCCCAAATATAGGGACGTTACACTCAATAATAGAGGTATGCCAAATTTTCTTTCTTTGTTCAATCATTAATGAAAGGCCAAAATTGAAATATTAAAGATTGAAACTTGGACCATGGAATATTTTTGTCATGGCAATCCTCATCCTCCTTTTGAGTAGGTAATGGTTTCACTTCCAATTCTAAAGTGGCTTCTTCACATCACTAGTGAAGATATTCTGGGAGATACTTGTTAGGATTCTGGGAGATACTTTCTAGGCTCTTTGATAAATATCTAATGTGGACATTAATAAAATTGAGGTTGTTATTAAAACCGATATCTGTGTAAGGCTTGTTGAGAGTTTAAGGCATCCTCCATTAGCTCTCATATCTACCTTGAGGATAATAGGAAGTTTGGTTACTGACAATGGTGTACAAACTTAGGATACTTGTTGGGTAATCTCCAACATTGCAGCAAGGAACTAGGACCAGATTCAGGCTATTGTTGATGAGGTTTTGATTCCTCCACTTCTATGGTTGATGAAAAAAGTAGAGTTTGAGGTAAAGAGAGAGGCAACTTGGAAAATTACTAATGTCACTTACATGGAACCCATAAGCAAGTAGAGTACTTAGTAACGCATAATTGTATAAAACCTCTATGTGATCTTCTTAGTTGTTCAGAGTCAAAAATTGTGACAATATGCCTAGAGGGGTTGGAGAATATATTGAAATTTGGTGATATTGGAGGATAACTTGATAAATATGTGATCTTAATTGAGGAAATAATGGGATGAGGTGTTGTGATCCTTTGATATGGTATTAAGGAAATATCATAATCCATACCTAAAAGGGGGGAATAGGGAAAGAAACTGTGAGAATCCAGTAAGCAATTGACCCCCAATCAGATAAAAGATACATTACAGTTAGTACTATAAGCATATTGGTGATAGGGATTATAGTCAATGTACTATACCAATCAGAAATAAGGGATGAATCAGTAGCATACTAGAATATCCAATTAGTAAAAAATATATGATATAGTCATCAAATTTTATCAACAATATATCATACAGGGATCAACATTATTAATATATAATCAATGTATTAAATAATTGAGACGCAATCCATAAGATTGAACATAGGCATCAAACAACCAGTCACATATAGCATCTAATCAATAAGCCTTAAAATTGAATCAACATTTCCCATAAACATAGTCAACAAATAATCTATTTTGAATCAAGACATTATAGCAATGAACAAAACTTGAGGTTATAGAAGTGCATAGACTAGGGAGTGGTATGTGGATTAGAAAAGAATAAAACAATTACATACATCACATTTGGAGGAGGAATTATATAAAAATCATTCTCAGAATTGAAGAGAAGAAGATAGAGTTTGATTGTAAAAGTGATTGTGACCTTGTGAAAGATTCATAACTAGATTATAGCAGTCTTCGTATATTTCAAATCAAAAATTACTAAGATATCAAATAGTGATTCATACGAAGAAATCAATATAACACATTCCATGATCTTGCATATTGATAAATATCTAGATCTATATAAATCCCACCGCAATTAGATAAGGCTTACAATTTACAAAGATCCAATTGCATTTTGATCAATTTTCAGTAAAATGATCCAGCCAACAAGTTTCTCTCTAGCTACCCTTTTGCTAACAACTCTTTATCTAGCAAAAACTTTTTTTCCAAAAAAAATTATTATTTTTCAGGATTTGGATTTGAACACTTTTTTTCAACAATCTTCTTAGCTATGAAATAATTAAATTCATTTTGTATGCTTTTTGATACAATTTTTTTTTGCATTTTTAAACTTTTTTCTGTAAATTTATGTATTTTTTTACCATGCCAAGTTTTTGCCAAACCAATTACAATAGAGAAGAACTTGGATAAAAGGATCTTCTGCTCTTAGGCTTATGGAATCAACAAATAAATAGCTATATTTTATATATATGTAACATCACTAAAGGGAAGATTAGAGAGTAAGGCTCTTCAAGATGTACACTCTAGTCAAGTGAGGAATAATACAAATTTCAAGGCCTCAAAGTTACAAGGTGCACTAAAAGAGAAATTTTGTGATTTGTCTTTTTGGGCTATTAGTAACACGCAAATTTGTAGGCCATGAGGCAGTAAGGAGAGATTGCACATTGTTGATATGCACGTGTGGGTGGCAAAGCATCCCCCAATAATGCAACTGTGAAAATGACTCTCCAAATGTTGCAGTAGTTGAAAAAAATGTTTTTCTTGATAATTTATGTCTATAAATACCTATCACAATAGTTTCTAATGTGTTCTTGTCCAAGTGGAAATAGAGGAAGGAATTTTTATAATATCTAATAAGTTTTTGAAGTCTAAAATGCATAGTTTTTATGGTCATGTGACCAATGAATTCTGTATAGATACATTTTGTGTATTGTTTCTAATCACTTTGATGTATGAAAAAGGATGATATCATGGAATGCTTGTCTTGTCTTGTTATGTTATAAATAAAAAGTAGGGATAATTGCAACATATTATGTGTTAGATACATAACTGCCAAATTTTTGCATGTTTCAATGAATATGATCTTACAGAAGAAAGGGTATCGGTTGTGCTACTAGTGGTTTTTTTAAAGTTCTTGTATATTTGAGACAAATTAAAAATGAAGTATTGTTGGCATATTATTGAAATATTAACCTATTTTTTCTTTAGGATTTTAAGAATATAAGATGTGATGAATGGGATTTGAATTTGGATAATCCCTCTATTTTCTTATATCTGAAGCACAGAACACTAATTCTTTAGCTAATGGGCCTTTTTTAGAAACACATTAATTTGATCTTCATATTTCAATTTTAAATAATCATATAGTGTTGTTTCTTTCACTGAAGATCACTTTTCTACTTTTAAACATGTAGTTATCGATGGTAATTTTATACTATGTAGTGTTATTATTTACAAATTACATAGTTTCTTGGATTAACAATTGTTTATTGCAGCACTTCGAAAGAGATATCAGACTTGGAGGGTGAGTTTCTTTTAATTAGAAATTTACTTTCTACTCAGGCTGCCTTAAATCATGGACTCACATAGGGTGTTCTGGATTCATTATCAAATAGTTTTGGGATTTCCTCAATTCAGGACTCCTTCCTTAGAAGATTATGAGATTTCAAAATTGGAGAAATGGTCCTTGGAACTTCCTGATGTTATGGATTTTCTTTAAGTAGAATAAAGAGTGGATGAAGCTTTGGCTACCCTACATGAAGGTCAGCACATAGCTGCAAATGTGCAATAGAAGGGGAGTTTGAGTCCAACTGCACTCACTTTATTGGAAATGCTATCTAATTGTAGGCATCATCTTGTTGAGTAGCTTGGTAATGCTTCTCTCCAACCATCTACTCATGGTGCTGAGCTTTGTGCTACAATATCTGCACTCAAAATACTTTATGATGGTCCTTTGGCACACACATTATTTCTTAATGCTCATTACTAATGGCTTCTCTATAATATGAAAATTTTATGACCATCCAATACTTCTTATGGTGGTGCATATATTGTAGCCCTTTCACAACTTTTTTTTTCTTCTATTGCACAAGCTATAAGTGATTCTTTAGTTATTTTGGGGGAGGAATCAACATGTGTTAGAGCTCATAATGTGTGCTAGCAAACAAACTAAGTAATTTGCACTCCTTGTGAAGAGGTGTTCACTTTCTTCTATTAGGAATGGGAACACTGAGAGGGGGGTGTGAATCAGTGTTCTATAATATTAATTTCTAATACTTGAAACTTAACTCAATAACTTAATTGTTGAACTGAATATTAAAGAAAGTAAAGTAAAAAACCATAACACATAACACCAGATATGATTATAGGGAAACCTTGGCCAAAGGAAAAACCCCAGTGGGAATTAATACCCACTAATGATTGCACTTGTGTATTATGAGCCTGTTAATGTTCCTTTCCTATTAGGAGTAGTCATTACAATGCTTTAGTACAATGACCTTGTCAAGGGTCGGACCCTCTTAGGAGTCTTGAAGTAAAAAACCTTGTTAGGGGTGGAAGGCTCACTTCCAGAGCTCACTACTCAATAAGGAAGGCTACAACCTCCTAGATATCATATATACACTATATCTACAAGGTGAATTGCTGCTATGATACTAATTGTCTGATTAGTTCCTTTTTTGTGTTGATACTTTAGCCTCTTGTAAAGCTCTATAACAGTCTTACTACTCTTAACACATACTTCACATACTTCATCTCTTATATTCCATCTTCTATTAACTCTCCTTTCTCAAATACAAAAGCGCATGTCTTATATATAGGTGCAACCAAAACTATTTACTAAGTCAGCCTATAACCTATTACATACAATGCTTCCAAATGAATTGGCTCAAGCGTGTTTACATACATTTCTATTAACATGTCTAAAACATAAATAAAATAGGTGCATAGCCTTTACAAAACAAAATAATAACTGCTAATCAAAATACTATTTGTCAGCTGCATGCTCTGTTCTGTTCTGCCGCTCACTGACTATGTCACTTCAACTCATTGTAACTTCTTCATACTAACTCATCTGATCATGTGTTCTTAGACTTAGCATGATTACATACTCAAAATTTTATCTTCAAGGGCACATACTAAAACTTAGTCGTACGCACGTGCATTGATGCTTTGTTCATCAGGTACTTAACTATCTACTTTGTCTTCCATACTTAGCCAAATTCTGATCTTCTAAGTAAGTGCGCTGACGCCAAAACTCCATATGACTTTGTTAACATAATGACAACACTAATCTTAGTCATATACGCTAGTATAGTCAACTTTCCAACAATCTCCCCCTTTTTCATTAATGGCAACAAAGGAATATGGTGAAGTTTATAAACTACATCTTTACAAAAAACTTTCTAACATATATCCTTATCCATTTTTGTACATCATATACTATATATTATATCTCCATTCTATTACTACATATTATTCTATCCTTTTACTACTCCATATTACTTAGCTCCCCCATTGACATTAATGACAAAGGTGCTCAAAAATGAAACTTCAAGTACTTACACAGATAGTACATCAGGGTATGGAATCTTAAGGTTTTGGATCTCTTATTGCCAAAATGCGTTGAGTGCATCTATTATCTGTAGATGGGTACATAGTGCATAAGTTAGCTTCTCCATCTTCTCCAATTATGCACAGGGACCTTGATCATATGTTACAATGGTAGCATCTATCTCCTTGATATTCTGATTGAGTACATCCAATGAGAGTGCAAGTGATTGTCTTAACTGTGCTTGCCTAGCCCTTATCTTAGCTATCTCTTTCTTTGTCTTTTCAATCTTTTCTATTTGACCTTGATAGACATTATTACACATGTTGATATCTTGGGAGGGGTCTTCTACTAATTTTCTCATAGCTGCCATCAGGGATTCAGCTTCCTGAATCTTCTTGGTAAGGTTTGAAGTGAGTTTTTCTTTGTTCATACAATCAGCTATTATCTTCCTTCCTTTAGTTGCTATCTCCTTTAACATAGCTTGACCAACCTTAAGAGAATTCAGTTCAAGTGCAAAATTACCTATCAATTCATTTAGCCTCTTCTTGAGATATTTCTCCTCTACAATCTTAGATGTTGCTTCTTCAAGGCTTGAGAAATTTTCTTTGAAGCATGTCAAGATGGTGTTGACATCATCCATTGAATGTACACTTGATACTCTCTTGTCCTCAGGCAGTAGATCATTCAATATGCTTGTTGATTCAACAAATAATGGATTCCTCATTACTTGTTTCTCATTTGCTTTCTCCATTGCTAACACGCTTATTTTCATCAGATCCTCTTCTCCCCATGAGTCTAAACTTGTTATATCAGGGGTCAAACTTGACAACAATGACATAGAGGGATTAGGGGTAAGGAGTGTGTTGTCCATGACTTCACTCTTTACCTTCACTAGTATTTTAATAGAGGGCTTATCTGTAGATTCATCTTCCTTCTCTTCTTCCTGTCCAATCAAGTCTTCGATATGCACTTCTTCTTGCTGCTTAGGTGAATCATCAGTGCATAGAATCTCTACTTCCTTAGTGCTCACAAATTTTTCCTCAAACTTATCTAGATCCTTATCTATTTACTCCATTGATATTTCAACATTATTAATCATAATAGTGTCATCCTTAGCTTTAGGCATAGGCACAGAATCTTGTGGACCTATCATCGATGCATCAAGGATCTCTGACTCCTTGGCTTGCTCAGAGGGAACTTGGTTTTTAGGCACAATAGGAGGATACATGTGTCTTTCCAAACATACCTTCTCAAATGCCTTATATGTTTCTTTCGCAACCAACTCATAATCCTTATTCATAATCTGTAGAGTTCTGAGCTTGGTTCTAAGGTGAGGCTTCACCAGATCTAGCAAAAATGATTTTTCTTCAAATGAACAAATAGGGAGGTTGCCATATAAATTATTTTCCCTTATCCTGAAATATTCTTCTATGTCTTGTCTCTTCAGAGAATCTAGGATGTTCCATACATTATCTGTAATGACTATCTTAAGTTCTGAAACTATCTTCTTGAACTTAATCATGTGCTTTATGATCATAGAATGAATCTCTAATTTGTCAATCTCATGATATTTATCATAAAACTTTCCTACTTGATCAATCCTTCCTTCATCTACTACTCTAGTTCTCAACACTTCAAGATTTAGTCTGAATCCTACCTCAAGAAGTGCTTAAGTGTTTCTACCTTTTCTTCTTGTTGTCTTGGAGGATGGGTGGCTTGCGTCAGTTTGCTTTTTCCTCTTAGGCATCTTGCTAGGCTCAGGAGGTGGAGTGGACTCCAAATCAATAGTAGGAGTGGGCACAGAGATGTTTTATTCTATCTTTTTCTTCTTCTCCTTTGCATCATTAGTCTTCTCTATTTTCACTTCAGAAGAGGGTGTGCTCTCAAGTTGCATTGCAATCTTGACTTCCCTAGCTTTATCCAAGTCTACTTGTGTAACACCATGAATTTTTAGTATGTTTGATGTGATTTTTATGCTTTCCTTTTTGTAGTTGCATTGTACAAGAAAGAGCCTACTTGTCTTGTTTTCTCCTCATAAGTACCCCATCTTGGTTCATTAGGATCTTTTGGCATAGATAAGAGAACGTGTGCATAAGCTTCTAGAATGTGTTCCTCTATTTCATAACAAAGTGGATGAATCCACTTAGTTCTAGGTTCCACTGCTTCCATGCATGTGATATCTATCTCCACCATAAAGAAAATGTTGTCCTTATACTTTTCCACTATACTCTCAGGTATCCTATACCTTCTCTGCATTCTAATTCTAAATGTCTTTATTTATAAGTCTATGAAATCTTTCAAGGTGCTCTCAGATGTTGCCTTGAATGAAATTTGTGGCAATGTAGGTAGGCTCTTGTCAAGATAAAGATCTGGCACTTTACCAACAATATGGAAATATATGTAAATGATAAGTGACCCAAATATGAACACTTTTCTCTTATCATGCTTAATAGCCCTTATGTTATCCATCAACTGTGCGCGCAAGATCTCACACAGGTTGAACTCTCCATTTTCCCTTACAATTCTGATAGCTTCCAGAATTGTTGTTGCGGACACACTATTCACTATGTTGGCATGTTGGAACTTATAACCTAGAATCATAGCTATTAGCTTGATGTCCTTCTCCTCAATCATCTCAATGGTCATGTTGTTCTTATCACTACATGACTTACAAGCTTGCTCAACTAGTTTCCTGACATCCTTACCAATAGGAAGAATGGTGTCGATCTTGGATAGTCCTGTCATCTCATAAATGAGATCTGAAGTAATGTGAACTAAAACTTCTCCTATCTAAAATAGGTCATCATGTATTATGCTCAATAGGATCTTAATCCATTCATATTCATAGAACTCATATGCAATCACATACTCAATAATTGGGTGATTTACAAGGTGTGTGATGTAGTACCCCGCCCCTAGTCTGATTTTATAAATGTTATGATTATTTTAGGATGATAGATTATATGTTAGGAGAACATTGATGCTTATAATTTTACTAACCCCATACTTGCATGTGTATGGTCGATGTGTTTATTTTATATTTCTATTTGACATGCTTGATGTGGTTGAGGGACGGAGTCGTAGTTACTTGTTTGTGAGATCCACACGATCAGTCGATCCTCGCCATTGTATGTTATATATTATTGTATGTACATGCTTCATCTTGTGATGACAGGTTTGCAGGTATAGGGCATCATCTTCCCTAAATTGGTAGGAGTGAGCGTGCCCATAAACATGTGTCTCAATGGTAAAAAGGGGAGATAATACACAAACCCAAAACCCTAACCTAAGCTTAATTGTCCTAGGATTGGACAAGTGTCAGTCTTACTACCCTACCTGAATTCACCTAGTTGGCATGAATTCATGGATCCTGTTCTTGAGTCTGTGCATGGTTTCAATTTGCTTGATGTATTGTGCTTGATTTTACTGTGCATGATTCAGTTGATTTATGATTATGTAGGTGATTTTATATGATTATCAATGTTAGGATTATAGTTGAATTTAATGATTTAATTATGTTCCTCTGATTAATTTGGAAAATTATCTAAAGTCAATTATTTGATTAATTGGAATTAATTGATTATTAAATTGAAATTAGGATTATTTGTGTTGAGTGTAATATTAAATAATTGAATATTTAATTGCATGTTTTAGGATGTATTAAATATTTAATTTATTTAATTTGGGTTTTAATTATTAGCATGTGCTTAATTGGAAAATAATTTGAATTATGCTTGTATATTTTATTAAATGATTAAATAATTAATTGCATGAATTTATGATGCATTAAGTATTTAATTTATTTAATAATGAATTTAAATTATAACATGTGCAAATTGGAAAAAAGAATTTGTTTTCAAAAAGATAACTAGTTTTCAAAAGTCAAAGTTGGGTTGTGCATTTAAAAGATATTTTAATTAATTAATTAGGATTTATTTTCAATTTTGGAGTTAGAGTTGGATCAGGAGTTGTCTTATGAGTCATTTCTGATTTGGAGTTGAACTTTGAGTTAGCTTTTGAGTTGTCTTAAGGGATTGCATGAATTTGGGAATGGAATTCCTATTAGGAAAATTATTGCATTCATTTTGAGGGAGACAGGCTTTGGAGAGGACTTTTGGAGGAGAGCTTGTGTGATTGGTATTTTGGGGAGATTTATGGATTGTTATGGCTACTTGTTGATTTGAGCTTCTTTGTGCATCTAGATCGGGCACCTGTTTACTACATAGCTTTCAGATTTACAGGTTGGATTTGATTTTGGAGAGAATTCTATTCTCAAACCTACAGGGGTTTCCATTTTTATTCTATTTCTGGCATTGGATCTGAGGTAGGCTTTGGATTTGTTTGTTAGATCTGATTCCACATCTATTTGTCTTTCTATGTTTTTATAGTTTTCTATGTTTTCTATTTGATAGATCTGTGTTTATATTAGATCTGGGTATTCAGAAACCCTAGTATAGTTGATTTTTATATTTTATTACAACTTGGCATTGCACCGTTATGCTGGCCAATTTTTGTTAGATAACTCTCCATGGTTATCCTAGAAATCAATAAATTAGTACAAGCCTATAGTTTAACTATAGAGATTGAAATAAATAAATCCCTATTGGAAGAATCAATTAGTTACCAAAAAGACCCAATTCTGGTTAAAATATAATCTCTGTTAAAAAAACTGACTCTGTAAAAATTTTCATGATTTTAGTAAATTGTTGTGTATGTTTAAAATTTGTTATGAGGAAGGAATAGATTCATTAATACAAAGGAATCTGAATGGAATTGTAAAAGAAAATTTCTAAATATAAATTTATGCTCTGTAGAAAATTTTGATATATATCCTATTAAATTTCCTATTTATAGATTCTAATTAAAATAATAATATATTTATATTAACCCTTGTTTTTCAAAATATGTATATATATATTTTTAAAAAAACATGCTTTGAAAAGTTGGTTTAATTCTTATTAAACAAATTTTAAAAAATAAAATAAAATACCATATTCGAATGCTATGGAATTTGTAAAAAAAATTGAATGGGGCACGGGACACCAACTCCGCACCCCATTGGTCGAAGATCTGTCGGCGGTCTGCCCAAGGGATCCACATGGCAGACTCTACTGACGATCTCCCAAGGGGACCGCACAGAGACCTGCCAAGCGGTGCACAACAGAGCGCAGAGAGGAGGTTGGGGAGTGGGGCCTGTAGGGTCCCCCCAAAGATTTGTTTTCTTTTAAAATTTATTTTTATGCTATGTTAACTTATTTTATATTAAATTTATTTTATGTTAATTTAATTTATTTTTATGTTAAATTTTAGTTTATGTTTATTTGTATTAGTTAGTTAATTTAATTATTAAATTTAATTAATTTCTTTGATTTGTAAGTTAGATAATTTAATTAATAAATTTAGTTAATTTCTTTTATTGGTTTGAATATATATATATATATATATATATATATATATATATATATATATATATATATATATATATATATATATATATATATATATATATATATATATTTAATGTGTTAGTTAATTTTATTTTTAAATAATTTGTTTGTTAATATAATAATGAATTAATATTTGGTTATTAAGTTCAAAAGAATTAATAGTTGTATATTAATAAATTAATACTTGTGTATTAACTTTTTAGGGTATTATGGCTTTTTAATTGATTTAGTATGTTGACAACTATGTATTTTGCAAGTGTATAGTTTTGTACTAAAATTGGGCATTTTTTCTTTATTGGATTCATGGATCGTATATAAGGAATAATCTTTATTTATGACATTGTTATAGTGCTTATGTTATGTTTATCTTAGTGGATATATGTGTTCTTACTTTTGGACTCAATTTTGATGTATATGGAAATTAAATACTTATAGATCAATTTCAAGCTTATTAGGATGTGAATGATGTACACTTCATTCCTGAACTGTTTTCTTATGCATATGTGGTTTCGGGCACTAGATGGCCTAGGGGAAACAGAGGCAGGGATCTTTGTCAGTTGGATTTGTTTTCAGCAACATGTTTGATGTGTGTGCTTATTTTGATTATCATCTATGTTTCGATCTTATGGGCTCTTGTTGGTTATAATCTATTTATGGTATCTTCGTAATCATTTCGGTTTCTATGTGTGAAACTACATCTAGGATTACTTGGTAGTATACCTATTGGATGTTTGTGAGATTATGAGCCTAGGGGAGTGGCTTACAATAGGGGCCGGGACCCAAAGTGGTCAGTACCTAGGTAACCTATCGTAAGTTATGTAATTAACTGATAACATAGTAATTAAAATGTGTAGAGATCATTAAAAAGATAATTTAGAGTATGGTTATGATTAGAATTCCTCATTTCCATGAGAGAGTATTCTAATCCCACATGGATCGTATTGAGGGTCTGGGGCCCAAAGTGGCCAATCTAGGGTAACTCAATGCTTGAGGGTCTAGGGTCCAGAGTGACCAATCCAGGGTAACTCAAGTAGATAGACATGTGATGACACTCCCATAGTATGTAGCCTAGGTCATCTCCTGAGTTTCTTTTTATGCATCTAGTTTAGTGTGTCTCACCTTTCACTTTATTTTGTAAACCTTGAGTAGAGAGCTTTCAAGATTCCTTGCTTAGTGGTTTTATCCTTGTTTGGTTTGGTCATCCAATTGGGGTTTGTGGTTATCTCCTCAGCATGGTGGGGTAGGCCTTTGTGGTTCTACACAGATGGGTGGTAGTGATTCTTTATCATTTGAGATTCAACGTCCTTGTGCTGGTGCTATTGATACTTTTGCAGTTGGATGCCTTTATGGTTCTTTATTGATTCTTCATTGTTGGTTTCTTATCATATCTTCCTTTATGTAATCCTATATTAGAGTATCACATGTGATACCTAATATGGACTTTGTACTTCTATGTTAGTTTTGTTATTACATACCCTGCGACATGTATAGTGGATGTCAGTTTATTAGTTATCATGGATTTCCATGAGGATTGTTTATATTGTTGTAAGTTGTAATTGTATCACTTATGATATGGAATGTTTTGTTATCTTTCTTTAGTTGTATTTTTGTTCTTAATTAATTCTATGTCATGGGACCCTTGAGATTTGTAATCTATGTTGGATATTGGTTTAATGTGAGTAAATGGTAATTGCTTCTGCACTGATGTGTATTGTGTATGTTAACTTTAAAAAAAAAAATGTTCACCAAACTTAGTATCAAGTTATAGGTTAATCTCTCCTGGGTTCCCTGGCAGGGTGTTACATGTGAACTCATCCATGAATGTCATGTGTGGTTTCATTATTGACTCTAAGTGTGCCCTAATCATGTCCAATCCTATAGGTTGCTTCTTGCATTATATGTATGTGTGTATGTCTTCTATGTGCATAACTCCCATTGGAGTCCTAGAGAATGCCCCTTCCAAATCATCTAAGGCTGACTTAAAGGGATGCTTCTTGAAAATGTATCTTTTCCTTTCAATAACATCAAACACAATTGGAGTGGCCATTATTTACTTGATCAATCACTCAAATAGGTTTCCAAAGGGTTTCTAAACTGGTGCGGCCGAACTAGGGTTTTGCAATAATTTTCACACTTCTTCACTGATAAACCAACTGCAATCTTCCAAGACTAACTACCTGATCTCCTATGATCTCCAAAGGCTCAAAATTGAATGAAAATGTGTAGATAAGGGATCTCTAGTGACTATAAAAATAACTTTCTACAATTAATGCTTGCCGCCATAATATAGAATGCAACAGAGAATTCAATCTTCATTCATGTTGACAATCAGGTTGTGTGCTCTTGCATACAACATCAACTAGCATCCAAACATTTAAAACCAAAGGTGCATACTCTGAGGGTGAGTATACCAACCACGTAGGGGTCTAGAGCTAATTTATCTCCCCCTATGACCATGAGGGTCATTCATCCAGAAGTAGAAGATGTGTCCATTAAGGATGCATCCACTACATAGTCATCAACATTATCTTGCTTTACTCCCATCCAAATCTTGTGTGCATCTTCTGTAGCTTTCACAAACTTGACTTCTCCAGATTCATCTAAAATTGATCCTTGAGACTTATTAGGTCTTTCTTGATTTTTCGCTTATGATCTACAAAACTTTGAGATGTGTCCAACCTTGTTACAAGAGTGAAAAATAACTGGAGGCCTTATATTCCTTGGCGCATTGATGTGAGTTACCATACTACATTATCTAGCTGTGTGACCATTGTAATTGCATATCTAACATGTAATGTTCTGAGGACTTCTAACATTTTGTTGTGGATGATTTCTCTAATTTTTCTGAGTTTGACTTCTTTGATTTGATCTACAATTCATATCTCTATGACCAAACTTATTACATGAATAACAATAACCATTGAAAGGTCTTACCTATTTACAATCTCTTGCTATATGTCCATGCTTGTTACAGGCATAACAAGTTTAGTTTACTGGTTTGTGTTCATCCTTAGATGGTTCAGCTTTAGCTTCAGTATGATTTTTAGTCTTCTTATCTTCTATAGATTCTTCTGGTGCTTTCATTCTTTCTCACATATCATTGATTTGATTTTGTGAATCATTGAATCCAATACTAGTGGTATCACCTTTTAATATTCTATGCATACAACTATGACTCTATTAGATCCTTACTTGTGTGCAATTTGTCAATATGATTTTTTGCTTTAGTCAGTTCTAATTCCACCTTTTTCTTGATGTTTTCTAGCTCCAAGATTTTCATGTTTTCTTGCCTCAATTCTTCATCCAACTTTTTGTTCTCTTTGATCTTCTCTTCATAGGCTTCCTGATTATTAGTTAACTTTTCATCCAACTCTTCAATCTAATCCTTCAGAGACATGTTTTCTTCATTCAGCTTTTTGACCATTTTTCCCAAATCATTGTTTGAACAATCTTTCAAATCTTTTCTCAGTTTCTTGATGAATACTTGTGTGCCTCTGACCTTCAATTTTAGTTCTTTGATTTCTTTTTTAGATTTGTCAAGATCTTCAAGAGCTGCTTCAAGATTCTTCTTCAGATGTTTCACTTCTCCTGTATCTGTGATCTCCTCAAGTGGTTAAAATTATCTTCAGAGGACCAAAGCTCTAATACCAATTGTTAGGAATGGGAACACTGAGAGGGGGGTGAATTAGTGTTCTATAATATTAATTTCTCATACTTGAAACTTAACTCAATAACTTAATTGTTGAACTGAATATTAAAGCAAGTAAAGTAAACAACCACAACACATAACACTAGATATGATTATGGGGAAACCTTGGCCAAAGGAAAAACCCTAGTGGGAATTAATACCCACTAATAATTGTACTTGTGTATTATGAACTTGTTAATGTTCCTTTTCCCTATTGGGAAAAGTCATTATAATTCTTTAGTACAATGACCTTGTCAAGGGTTGGACCCTATTAGGAGTCTTGAAGTAACAAACCTTGTTAGGGGTGGAAGGCTCACTACCATAGCTTATTTCTCAATAAGGAAGGTTACAACCTCTTGGATATCAAATACACACTATATCTACAAGGTGAACTACTGCTATGACACTGCTTGTCTGATCAATTCCTTTTGTGCACTGATGCTTTAGCCTCTTGTAAAGCTCTATAACATTCTTACTTCTCTTAACACATACTTCACATACTTCTTCTCTTCTATTCCATCTTCTATTAACTCTCCTTTCTCAAATACAAAAGTGCATGTCTTATATATAGGTACAACCAAAACTATTTACTAGGTTGGCCTATAACCTATTACATACAACGCTTCCAAATGAATTGGCTCAAGTGTATTTACATACATTTCTATTAACATGTCTACAACATAAATACAATAGGTTCATATCCTTTACAAATCAAAATAATAACCACTAATCAAAATACTATCTGTCGGCTGCATGCTTTGTTTTGTTTTGTCGCTCACTGACTATGTCACTTCAACTCACTATAACTTCTTCATACTAACTCATCTGATCATGCGTTCTTATACTTAGCATGATTACATACTCAAAATCTTATCTTCAAGGGTGCATACCAAAAATCATTCATACGCTCTGTTCATCAGGTACTTAATAGTCTTCTTTGTCTTCTATACTTAGCCAAATTCTGATCTTCTGAGTAAGTGCGCTGACACCAAAAATCCATATGACTTTGTTTCCATAATGACAACACTAATCTTAGTCATATACACTAGTATAGTCAACTTTCCAATAGCTTCTTCAGTGGCTGCTAGAGGGCTTTGAGCTACTGTAGAATATGTTTAGATAACCTTAGGTCATTTCTCTTTTCTGGAAGCTTAGGGCGTTACACTCTGCGATTAGTTTTCCTAAAGTTGTTTAAACCCAATGTGGAATAAGTATTGGATTCCAAATTAAAACATATTTAGGAGAATACTATTGATCTCACTGCAACTGATGATTGGGTGCTAACACATTCACCTGCTACTAGCCGACCATTCAATCAAGCTTCAAATGTTTCAAGTGGTGGAATTTTATTCTAGTTGCAGCTTTCAAGAAGTGCACATAGGTTGAATTCAATGGTTTAGGTATTGTACTCAGATCTCTGAAGCTTGAATACTTCTATCCACGCCACAAGTTACAACCTTTTTATTATACATAACACTTTATCTACTGCACTTGTTGAAATATACTAGACAAAGTAGACCGTATGATATTGTATTAATTTTTCAGGAAGTATTTAAACATTCAAAATGTAATGCAAAAGAAAATAAATTGAATCTCATATTCTCTTACATAAGGATCTATAGTAGGGCATAAATAATATTGATAATTAAGATTCAAGTGTGAAAATTATTGACCTTTGTTTAGTGCTCAATAATGATAATCTTGAGCACTAAGCGGAGAACCTTGTGCACTGATTTGGGGTTTTGAAGGTCTTATTTGGGTTTGGTGACAAGGGCTCCACTCCTTGACCCCACCCTAAAAGAGAGATCATCTCAAAAAAGAGGGTAGTATCATAATAGAAGAACAAATTGGGAATATGTTGATGAAATCATTATAAATTGTGAAATGGAGAAATTATCGATTCTACACATTTGTAAGCTTAAACCCAATTTATTGGAGGGTTTAAAACCAGAATTTTTGGAAGGGTTTTTCTGTGCAATTTTTGGAAAGGTTTTTCAACAATTTTCAACATGGTTTTCCTATGATTTTGTCTTGGTTTTTCATGATTTTTGTATTGATTCTCATGCCATGCAAAACTGAGGATAAAAGGGCACATGTGAAAAACAAGCTCATCTCTTATTTTCTTATGATTAAATTATTTTATCAAATGGTGACTAACTTACTTCTCATTTACCAAGTTAAATTCGTATACATACAAATTTTAAATCATTATGATCATGCATGTTTTAGCATTCTATTGTATCACTGCCAAACAAGAATTATTTATGTTTTGTTAACATGATAATAAACTCATTTGAGGCCAACTTCCCTATAAGCACCCAACCTAAAGGTGTACAAATAAAACTTTGACCACTCAAGTTACATGTATAATAGTGGTTCACAAGGGCAGCAATTAAGGTTGATTGTAACACAATAGCGACTAAATATAAAATAAGACAACCATTAATAGAATGCAGGTAGCTCATGCTCCCAAGGGCTCCCATCTTGCATTAGTCCTACTTTCATGGACTTTATTCTTGGTGTTATTTTGCATGCCTTGTCTTGTAAAAGGTCTTATCTCAAGGAAAAGTAAAATGCAAGATTAAATGGGTTTTAATTCATGTGGGGATCATACTATTGAAAGGGCTAGGCCTATGTTAGATTCATTTGAACCTTTTGTTAGTGGAATATTGGGAGAGAATAAAGATATTTAGAAGTTTTATGTGAGAGGCAAGAATATTTGCAGTAGCCTATAATCTTTGTGCAAACAATATCAATAGAAAGTGATTAATAGAGATTATGGGACAGGATCACACTACAAAAGGTATAAATTTTAAATTAATGTATGATAGGACTAAAATTTCATGTTTCCCTTTGCCATCAAATAAGTCAAAGAAAAAGATGTATTCTAAGGAGTATCTAGAGACAACTTAATCTGGACCCTTCAGAAACTTGTCATCTCCCAATGTCTCAATCAAACCATTATTAATGGAATGGTAGCCTCGGCCTTTATTTTCTCCTTCAGTTTCATACATGATAGTGTTAAATTTGTGCAATGACACCACTTTTCCAATCTTCAAACCATTCGGCATAAATGCACATTTCTATGCATGTGGATTTGAGGAGACCATAGGAGCTCCTAGGGATATGGTTTCCATTGCTTTTATTTTCTTGCCAAGGATGCTAGGTCTGATGACATGTCCTCTAATTTTTCTCTGCAAATAAGAAAATTGAAAGACAGTTGTGTGGGATGACATAAAATTCCAGCTAGAATTTTTCTATGTTGTATCTGATACATCCAAAATAAGAATAAAATACACCTTCAATTCTCCTTGTGATAAAATGTTAAACGTAAACCTATTCTATTCATCAACACTAGCCTAGATTAGGAGAAAGTTTGGTTTTAAGTAACTTATGCATATATTAAAATAGGTTGTACAAAAAAATTAAAATTTTATTTTAGAAATTGTAATCAGCTAATGAAATTTTTACACACCATGAACACTGGGAGAAACAAATTAATATGCATACTTAAAAATGTCGATTAATTGAGATGGTTTGAAATAGGATGACTTGGTTTAACTCTAAACCCAATGTCTTACAAGTTAGATAAATCATAAATATTAAAAATTGGAGGTTAAAAAAACAAGTATGTTGATGGCCAGATTGGGAAGAAAACATTTATATTTCAAAACCCAGGCTTGACTTATACTAGGAAAGATGCTACAGATGATGAGGCTATTGAAGTGGATAAACAATAATCACTCATTAATTATAGGAAATGTTGTTTCTCATGATAACTTTTGGCCCCTTTCAGATAGTGATATTTCAGTTATGTAAAAGGTCTCCAATAAACATGCAATAGATTGCTCTTCCTTGCTGCCAACTTCCCAGTCTTAGACTTGTAACAAGGATTGTTACATATTGTCCATCAGTGAAGACTTATTAAAATATAACATGAGCTACTTTCTAAAGCCAACAGAAGATAATTTTAATTAGTATTTTATGGATTTTTCTTCCTTGCTTCACATATCATACTGAGAACATTCTTCAAATACAAATCAAACCTAGAGCTAGATTATACCTACTATCATTATAAAAAAAGAGAAGTAAATACAACATCTAATAGCTAAAATAGCAGTATGGACCACCTTACAAGATAGGTTTTAAAAATGAAAATCATGAATCAGGACTGATATATTCCTAATTTGTGCAGTTTTGTATTATAGAAGTCGGAAAGGGTTAGCTATGGCTCAATAAAGTCAATCTTCCACACCATTTATTTTCAATTAATTTTAATTTTAATACTTCAAATTTTTAATGGAGAAATGATAAATAATTTTCTAAGTTAAAAGAGATGCAACTTCACTCAAAACCATATGGTTTCCAGTTCCCATTCATAAAGTGATCAATAATCTAGTTTAACCCATGCCCTAAGGCCTTTCCATAAGTTTATCACAGTATATTGTTTACTATGTTATTGTTCAGAAATATTTAGTATAAATTATTTCAAGTATATGCCCACTGCAAAACAACCTAATTATAATGTTTCTAAATTTTATTTTAGAAAATAAGATTCATTTTTTAAGAAAAGGCAATTTAGCACTTTGAATTACTACGAAAACCATATTTTAATTTTACTTTAATATTCTATATTAAAAGTGGCCCTTAGTTATACAAGTTTGTCAATTAGGGCTTCACATACTTTTTCATCTTTCAAAGTTATTTGGATTTGTCTCTAATTGAATATTCCAATGGAAATCACTACCAAGGTTCAAATAAAATAAAATAAAATAAAAAAATTCTCTTCAAACCTCGTAGATAAAATCCTCTTGTTTGAGAAGAAGCCCAATTCATAGGGAAAATCTTCTTTTTCAAGAGACCAATCGGGGAAGGAAAATTCTCTTTCCAAGTATGAAAAGATGAGACTATTGGGATTTCACCGCTTCTAAATCTGGAGAGATTCCTCTAGCAAATATGTGTAATTTTCTTGTGATACAGATTAAGTGGCCCCCATAAACTAGTGCATCTCTTACTAGATAGTTCTTTGGAGCCAAAGTACACACTCAAACATCATAAAAAGCATGAATTTGCATTTGAGCCTAGATCCTCACTAAATGAAAATCAATTTAAATGTTTCATGTGATTTAACAGTAATAGAAAGACTGAACCTTACCTAGTCCACTACTAATAGGTTTTCCTTAAAGTAGCTTTGACATATAGGAAAAAACTTGGTCAAATATATTATGAATTTATTTGATAGATATATCTTGATTGGATATATTAAATCATGCCAATTAAACTCTCATTTATAGTTTATTGTTTATTAAATTTTTATAATTTAAGGGTTTATCATATCCTATTATTTGTTTGTTTTTATTAATGTATACTAATCTCACATTACCTTTTCCATGACATAGAAGTTGATACCACTGACGAGGCTATCACCCCGTGACATGTGATTAATCCTGGAAATTTAGAAGTCAGAGAGGTTACTATTCAAAGGGGCATTGCCAACAACTATGGCAGTAGGATTGAAAGTTTACAACACTAACTTGAGAAATTCTATTGCTGACAACCTGAATTTAGTTTAAATCTTTTGGCAGTCTCCTCCCAAATTATGTAATGGTGATTTTTATAAGACTCAAAGTATATGCAGCAGAGTAGATATTACAATTCATACTTTCTACTGGCTTAAGTCATGGACTACAATAATTGTAGGATATGTACAAAGTGAATTTCTTGAAGAGGCTCTTGAAACATTCAAGAAAACGTAATTGGTAGGTGTACAACCAAATTGGGAGCTTTGAAACAAGGTATTATCATTTACCAAAACATAAAGGAAAGAAGAATTTTTCCATATGTTGTTGCAACTACCCTATTAGGCATTTATACAAAATGTGGTAGCACAAATAAGGCTAATGAATTGTTTGACAAAATGCTTCAGAGAATTGTGGTTTTATGGAATACCATGATTGCAAGAAATTTACAAAATGGACTTGCTGAAAAAGCTTCAGAAACTTTCTAGCAAATGAAAATGGAATGTATAAAACCAAATTTGACAACCTCTAACAGAACCCATCCCGCCTATGCCAAAATGGGAACTTTGAAGGGTATGGACATCCTTCAAAGTATAATGGCAGGGGGTTTTTCCTCAATATTGTATTTGGAAATACTTTGGTAGAGACATGTATGCAAACTGTGGAGTGTGGATAAGGCATGTCATTTATCTATTAGAATGCCTCAAAGAGATGCAATCTCATGGAATGCAATGACTGGAGAATATGCACAAATTGGACTTGTTGAATGTGTACAGTTGATGCAGCAAGCAAGAAAAGGATTAAACTAAAGAGAAAAAAAAACCATAAATTCTGAATATCATCTCGATGATAGGCCATCAAATAAGATTATCCAATTCAAAATATTAATATAGCCCATTATTCTAAATTTAACCAACAAAAATGAAATTCCTAACTGACGTGACAAAGATGGCCTATTAAATTTCCCCTTGAAAGTGAATCTCCCACCAATTTAGTTCAAAATTCACACAAAAAGCACATAATGAAAGGAATATAGAATTTCTCACTAAGTACCTACAAATTTACATCCTGCACAACTTGCAAATTCTTGTGGGAGATGCAACACTTAGGTGAGCCGATTTCTGCGACATTACCCTTGGTAATACATACTGCAGAA
This sequence comes from Chamaecyparis obtusa, assembly GCA_027943335.1. Classification (NCBI taxonomy): domain Eukaryota; kingdom Viridiplantae; phylum Streptophyta; class Pinopsida; order Cupressales; family Cupressaceae; genus Chamaecyparis; species Chamaecyparis obtusa. The sequence continues at coordinate 877,097 of BSBK01000566.1, forward strand.
TTTGCAAGCTTCTCCCTCTGAGTGAAAATCATGGAATATTTCTACAATAACTTACTATTTCCTTGCATTCACTGGCTTTCTCAAATATTTCCTTTTCTCCTTTGGTTTTGGCAGACTAGGGCAACTCTTGAAAAAAATCAAATGTGACTAGTTGTGATTTTATTTTATTTATTTATTTTCACCTCCTTCTAAAATACAAGAGGAGCTTAACTAGATTTTCCATGAGCTATTAGCAAAAGATGAAAAAAATTAAAATAGGGATTTTTTAAACATTACAACTTAAATTAAAGGGCTCTATTCTAGAAAATTTTAATGAAAAGTTGAAGTCATGGTTTATAATTGTGTTTTTATTTTATTTATTTATTTTCAAAATACAAGAGGACCTTAGCTAGATTTTCCATGAGCTATTAGCAAGAGATGAAAAAAATTTAAATGAGGGAATTTTTAAACATTAGAACTTAAATTAAGGGGCTCTATATTAGAAAATTTTAATGAAAAGTTGAAGTCATGGAAAGACATGGAAAAAAAGACCCTTATGATGAACGTAAGACTTGGATCTAAGGAAATTTTGACCTAGAGGGAAAACTAGGTAATATGAAAACTTTTAAACACTTCACCTCCTATAACTATGAACATGCACCTCCATAATGCTTGTAAAACACTTAAATGAATTTCACAACCCACTAAAGGGTACCTAAGATACATACTTAGTTTTTTTATGCTTTAAAGTAAAAAATAGGTAACATGTTTAAGGGTTGAATATTTCATGCATGCAACCAAAATCTGATTTGATTTGAAGATCTAATATTAGATGCAAGTCATATTCATTTTTAGGCATGAGATGAGAAACCTATTTGAAACAGTAAGCCATGAATGAAAATTTATTTAATGGAAACTATTCTTTGCAATTATATATCTTAAAGTTGTTTATGAATTGATTTTGAAATCACTTGAATCACTTGAATAACTTGAAAGCCAAATGGGTCGCTTAAGTAGGGGTCCCATGAGGGGGGGCTTAGCTCTATGGATTATGATCAAATTTGAAAGAAAAAATAATAGAGGAGAAATAGTAATTAATTTAGTCATTTGGTCAATTATTTAGTTATGATTTATTCATAAGACCAAATTAGTCATTTATTTAGCCATTTATACTTGCGAATTACAAAAAAATAGTATAATTTAGTCATTTTAGTCACGTAGCTAGAAGTTTTAGTTATGTGACTAATTTTTTTAGTCACGTAGTCACATATTTGTCAGATTCTACTAGTGTAAACATTCTCATTTTGCTCATGATAAAGTATAATATGAATATCAACATTTGAAGTGAGATAGCAAAGATAGAAAGATTTACATGTTAAAAGCTTGTGTTCAACATATCAATGGTAATATTGTAAATGAAAAGTTCACAGTGATGAAACAAATTTCTATCCCTATCAATCAAGTGATAGCATTATAGTAATAGTGTTTAATGAAAAGTTCACAGGGATGAAAGGGATAAATTATTGCATGAAAAGGGCATAATATGAGCAAATAGTTCCAAAATAGAATGCACCGCATGAGAGGGCCGCCCGATGCCAGACCGTTCATTCTGCTCTTTTCCTAAATTGTTTGGAAAAAACCTAAATTAATAGGACAAGGGTTTTGGGTACTCAAATCAAATCTAATAATTGCAATACTGAAACTACAATTGAGCCAATAAGGTATTTGGGCACTCAATAAACCTGATTATTTCAATATTGAACCTCTAATTGAGCAAATAAGGCATTTGGGTACTCAAGTGCGCTTGAAGTTTTTCATGATGCAATCACAATAGATGTGAAGTATTTCAGGCATTCTAATGCCTAAATAGACCTTTGTTTATTAGATATTGGGGAGAGGACAGGGCACTCCAAGATGAACGAAATTTGAAATGGAATGTTTAGGAAACCAAATGTCTATGATAAATCACAAAATGGATATAATGACTAACAAAAACTATTAAAAATATTTCAAACAATGTTGAACCATAACCTGATAACCTGATAGCCACCTGGAATGCTTTGGACAACCTCCAATACGATCTAAGTTGTTTTGTTCCATGTTTCAATGAAATCAATTTTATTTTATTAATGAATATTCACAAAAAAAGAATAAAACCGTAATAAGAAGAATCAACAAAAATGGGCATACCTAGAAATTTTTTGGTGTCTTTCAGAATTCCTTGCAATATTATTTGCTGTAATTCCTTCGTATATATATAGACCGTTAGGGTTGAAGATAACAAATGTCTATGATAGATCATCATTAAAAAACAAACCTAGGATAAGGGCCAAAAAAAAGGACACAACACAATTATAATAAACAGATAAGAGATAGAAAAGCCTAAGAAAATGGAAAAAAATATAGAGATAAGAACCCAAAATAGTCGAACAGATTTGTTGACCGGAGAAAATTAACAGGAGGGCTAACAACTTGCCAACTAAAAAAGTTCATTCTGGAGCAAAGCTCCCACATAAAGCCTATCAGCTAAATAAAAATGGAGTCTCTACAACAATATTTGATCTTCCTCCCAAGACAGTAACAACATTTTAGAAATTAACTGCCCGCCATTCTTTTATCTTTTTCACCTTATTGGAAATGTTTGATTCTTTTGTGTAAATTTTAAATTTAATAAAATTAAATTAGTAATAATGTTTAATTTAAAATAACTAAAATAATAATCTAAGTATTTAAGATGATATAGTAATTTTGTCTTTAAAAATATTCTAAATTATTTTCTTATGTAATAGCTCTTTGGCTCAAGTTAAGCTTTGGAATAGTAAAAAAATTTCAAAAGTGAAACTCAAACCTCCCTCTTATTTTCAAAGGATAGTTTTAAAATCTTAAATGATGATTTTTTAGGATTTAAAACAAATGAAAAACCCCTTTAACATATAAAATACACCTTTGAAACCTTGTTAATCGAGGAGCTTCCTTTAACACATAAACCCTTTTATAAGTTAAAATGAAAAAAGCATAAATAATACTAAGAAAATATAAATCATATATCAAAGAAATGACTCAGAATGAAGACTCGTGAATAATATAAAAAATATAACTCTCTGTACAATTGAGGTTGAAAACGTGAATTACACAATAATCACAATAGTTAAATCTATTAGAAATAGTGTACCAACTTATAATAGAGTACCCTCTTTGGATGGAATTCTCCCACATATCAAAATATTTTTTATTTTTCCATAGGCAATATTGTACAACCTTTCAGTCAATTACTTGTAAGAGACAAATGAGGATCACACTCCTCGCAACCTAATGCTACAGTTTGTGTAGATGTGGACATCTCTAGGAAACTACATCTAAAATCTATCTACTATTTTAAAAGAGCTCCCTTGATCGAAAATGTGTTGTATCTCAACCTACCAATTCAAAAAAATTTAAATTTATGTTTGATTATGCCAAAAGTCAATAGATTCATTGACTATATTTTCACTAGTTTGAAAAATGTTCAGGTTATGGGTAAAGAAGTTGTACTAAAGAAATCAAGTGAATGGTTAGCTTTATTGAAGATGCAAAATCTAGGGGTTGTTTATGGACATGGAATCTTTGCCTAGATATTTTTTGAATTTAAAGTAATATTTTATTTCTTCATGTCACGTTGAGTCCATAAATATATACTATAACAATACTTATCATTTTGTTGGAAACATTACCTTTACTTCTTCCTTCGAACAACAACTCTAGGTCTACTAGCCCTCCCAACATTATTTTGGGTTCAAAACTTTCAAATTTCCTAAATTAGTTATTCTCTTCAAACAACTCACTAATTCATATACCCTTCATATTTAAGGACAACTATAAGCTAATATAATCCTCAAACCAATAGGCTTACTTTAATTTGGAACAATCTTGTCATGAACTATATTAACTATCCTCCATTTTAGGTTTGCAATTAGCCTAATTATACAATGGAAGTATTCAGAATACAACTTGTCACAATAAACCATAAATGAAATTTTTTTGATGGTATAAAATATTCCTTTTGAATCTTATTATAATATTTCTAAATGGTGTCTATATATCAATCAATTTTGAAATCACTTGAAAATCAAATTTATGGCATGAGACATGTGTAGATGGATTTCTCGTAGAATAAGCCTATTGGCAAACAAGCATTTCTGGTGAAATGGAACTTCTAAGTTATATATTAGTCTATGATTATATTATAAAATGTTATTATATAATAATTTATTTAGTCATTTTTTTTAGGGTGATTGATTATTAGTGACTAACTATTTAGTCATTTGTTTGGTCCTTTATTTAGTCATTTTTGTTTAGGTGACTAATTATTTAGTCATTTATTTGGTCATTTATTTAGTCATTTATTTAGTCATTTATTTGGTCATTTATTAGTGATTTTACCCGATGACCAAATTAGTCATTTATTTAGTCATTTATACTGGTGAATTGCAAAAAAATAGTAGAATTTGATTAGTAAGTCACATGACTAAAAAATTTAGTGGCGTGACTAAAAGTTTTAGTCACGTAGTCATATATTTTCCAAATTCTACTAGTGCATGAACTATGGGTTTTTTAGCTAGATGCCTCCTATGTTGTGGCTCTACCACCCTATGTGCCCCATCTCTATCCTGCGTAGAGCCTTTCCCTCTACCTTGGAACTGTTAGATGTCAAAGTAATTTGGATTTTCACCAAGGATAAACTCACAATATAGCTTTCTCAAAAAATATAAAGGCACCTCCCAATTATTACAGGGTGTTTGGTCAAAGACCATATACCACCTATCCCAAAATGTAACTCTCATCCTATTATGGACACACCAATGTATGGGAAACTGATTCATAGTAACTTCTAGGGAGTTACTACTAATACGATCAATGAAAAGAGAACATGTGTCTTCTTTAAGTATGTTCTTTTTTGTCACTTGATCATATGACAATCCATTAGCATAAAATGCACGATATCTATCCCTCCATGAACCCCATGTTATAACCTCCTTAGTGATGAACTACAACTAATTGAGAACCTGATTGATGAACTTCAAGTGATTAGAGATCACTAAGCACTAAATTGTTATGTAAGATAATTGAATCTATTTTATGTTTTCATTGATGTCAACTAGTTTTGACAATACTTATCATGTTAGTTGCAAATATCTAATCATCTGTAAAGAGGAGAGAAAAGATGTAGAACTAAGATATCTACATAAAGGAAGATGGATATGACAGATGAGGATAAGGAATACTCTTGGTAACTTATTGATGAGTCTATGACTTCATATTGTTGACTTGATTATGTTGCATTAATCTATTATGAAGATAGAAGCAAATTGTTACAGAGCAATGTGGTTGATTAATGAAGCATTCTAGTATACACCGAGCCAGTGTAGTGTATACCGAGTGACAATATCAACCAAGCTTGTGTTTACCGACGCATTTTTTTGTTAACTAAGTATGGACAAAAGAACTAAATGATCAGTTTAGCTGATAGAAATTGATGAGCTGGAAAGTACCTCGAAATCGAGGAGGAAGATAAAGTTTATTACGAGATCAACGACTAACAAAATTCAGAGAAGATCTAATGGATGGAATCAAAATGTATTACTAACACAACTACCAAGGAAGATTTAAGTGGAAAAATCAATGAAGGAGATTAAGCGGCAAAATCTGATGGATGAGAAGAAAATGGTTTACTTGTCTATTTAAGAGACTAGGGTTTCATTGTGAAAATTATGCCAGAAGAAGAAGACTGTAGAGATATCGCGTGAACTTTGCTTCATGCTTTCCTGATCAAACTGGTTGAAGGAGAACTGAATTGTAGAATAGTACCAAGCGTTAGAGAACTTTACCAAGGGATAGTAAGTTATTGAATGTTGATGAACTAAATTGAAATATTGATCAGAGGATTTGTATGGACTTAAGAATAGATTTGAACATCTATAAATCAAGTTGTATTGTATTCAGATCACCTGCTGTTACATTTTAACCATTGTAAACAGATAAAATCTCTTAACTAAGTAGACTTGAAAGTCTTATATGTCATTCATAGAATGTACATTGTTATCCTGTCAACCCCATAGTGAATGCTGGTTGGACGATAACTGTTAGTGTTAAATCCTCTAATAAGGTCACACCGTATAGTGTATTTTGTAACCTTTAACAGGGTTGGCTCTTCACCGAGCTCACTTTAGAAGAGTGAAAATATTTTGGATTACCGGTCCCAAGTGGTTTTTCCCTTTATAGGGTTTCCACGTTAAATCTCTTGTGTTATGTGTTTATGTTGTGATTGTTTGGATATCATACTTTGCATGTTGCATATTTGATTTGGTCGGTAATCACTATGAGCAATTAACTTGTAATCGGTAATATCACATGCAGTTTAGTATTTGTTGTTTATCGAGCTGCAGAATAAGCTGAATTTGTTTTTGAAGTTTTATATTTTGTATTTAGGACTGTGGATAACTACTTCACCCCCCTCTCATTTATTCTAACAATTGGTATCAGAGCATATTGGTTGCTTGGAATAGAGTTTTAAGGACTTTAGCGTAAAGATCACAAAATGTATAAGAGGGATGTGCCAAAGCTAAACAAGGACAACTTCATAATATGGCAAAGTCGAATGAAACTACATATACCTGGAATTGGGAATTCTTCTCTCACTCTATTAGAGAATGGCTACATTGCACCGCCTACTAGACCTTTGACTCTTGATCAACTGAGAGATAGAGATGAGCATAATATTACTATGATGGAGATTATTGTTTCTCTATCAGATGTCAAATTTGAAGATATCAAAGATTGCCTTACTGCTAAGGATATGTAGGATAAACTTGCTCAAGTTTATAGTGGTGATGCAAATGTCAAGAGAGCCAGAGCTGAAAGTTTAAGAGGAAGATTTGATGATATGAAAATGAAAGAAGGAGAAAATATAGTGTAGTATACAAACCGAATAAAGGAGGTAGTTAATGCTATCAGAGGATCTAATGGTGTCATTGATGAAGATACAGTGGTAAGAAAAATTCTAAGGACTTTATTGCTTGTTTATGCAATCAGAATTTTTGCAATACATGAAATGAGGTCAGCACCTAACAGTACTCTCACACTTGATAATCTGATTGGTAAGCTAACAACTTTTGAACTAAATAACTTTGATAATAGTGTTGTATCATCTGTTGAATCTTCTTTTATGTCTTCTCTGAAGATCGATAAGTCTAGCAGTAGAAATAATAGTAAGGATGATAGTGGCAGCAATAATGATGATGAGCTTGATGAGCTTGAAGCTCTTATGGCCATGAGATTACCTAAAGGGAAAGGTAGATATAGAGGTAGATTACCTTTAGCATGTTTTAACTACAAAGAAGTTGGTCATATTGTTGCTAGATGTCCAAACAAGAAAGAAGATGACAGAAACAAAGACCGATCTGGTGAAGGGAGCTATGGGAGAAGAGACAACAGAAGTTACCGACACTACAACAAAGATAACAGAGATAACCGAGACAATAATGATAAAGGCAAAAAGGTATGTTACATTGCTAAAGAGAATGAATTTGATTCTGATATAGATGATGATGTTGAAGTAGTATTTGTTGGAATGAAGGATGACTCTGAGGAAGAAGAAATGTATGTAGAGATAACACTCATTTCTAAGGTTAATAAAAATGATACACGGATCATTGATAGTGGTTGTACACATCACATGATTGGTGATGAAGAAAAAATTGATTATCTAGAGCAATATAATGGAGGATCTATAAAAATGGGTAATGACACACCTTTTATGGTTAGAGGAAAAGGATCCTTATTGATAAATGATAAAATTAGATGTGAAAATTCTTATTGGGTAAAAGGATTAAATTATAATTTTCTAAGTGTGGCACAACTTAATAATTCAGGTCACCGAGTAGCTTTTGAGAGCAAGAAGGTAAAGATATTTGATGATGGAGGAAAACTTGTTGGAACAGGAGCACAAACAAAAGGTAACTTGTTTTATCTTGACAATGTTGAGTCTACCTGTTTAATGATGAAAGATGAGGATGCATGGTTATGGCATAAAAGGTCATGTCATTTAAACTTTGATAACATGATCAAGATAAGTAAGAAAAAAAAGGTTAGAGGTCTGCCTAGCCTAGAAAAGCTAGATCATGTAATGTGTCATCAATGTCAGAAAGGTAAGATGACAAAATCTAGTTTTAAGAGTTAAGATTATTCAACAAAGAAAATTTTGGAGCTAGTTCACATTGACCTATGTGGTCCCATGAGAACACAGAGCTACTATGGAGATAGATATTTCATTTTGTTTGTTGATGATTATAGTAGATTGATGACTGTAATGTTCTTAAAGGAGAAATCAAAAGCATTTAAGATGTTTAAATGGTATAAAGAAAAAGTAGAAAAAGAAACTAGGAAAGAACTGAAATGCTTGAGATCTTACAGAGGTGGTGAATTTATTTCTGATGAATTTACTAACTATTATAATGAGCATGGTATTAAAAGATAGGTTTCAACACCGAGAACACCTCAGCAAAATGGGATTGTCGAAAGGAGGAATAGATCAATTATTTATTGTGTAAGGACACTGATGATAGAAAAGAATGTGGCTCAGACATACTGGAGAGAAGCAGTCAGCACAACTATTTATGTTCTGAACCAAGTACAATTGAAGAAGGACACAAATAAAACACCCTACGAGTTATGGTTTGGTCACAAACCTATTGTCAGTTACTTCAGAATTTTTGGTAGAAAATGTTTTATTCTAAAAGATGAAAGAAATGGAAAGTTTGACTCTAAAAGGGATGAAGGGATATTTCTTGGATATTCCACTAAAATCAAAGCATATAAGTGTCTAAATAAAGTTACTAATACAATGATTGAAAGTACTAATGTCAGGGTTGATGAATTTGACACTAAGAATGGTGAAGAAAGCACTAGGGAACCATAAGACTACGGTAGATTCACTTACATTAAACATCTAGAGTACCTACCGAAGCCATAGATTGTGTCAACCAGGCATCAGGAAAATAATACCGAGGAACAAGAAAGAGAAACTGATGATCAGGAAGGAGCTACCAAGTAAGGAAATGAACCTGAACAGGATGAACAACAAAGAAGAGATCAGGTGCTAGCTAGATTTTTCAGAAGACATCATCCTGAGAACCAAATCATTGGAGACAAGCAAGATGGCATGCTGACAAGAAGTAAGTTAAGACAAAGTACATGCTTAGTTTGTGAGTTTGAACCAAAAAATGTTAAAGTTACATTGGAGAATAAAGAATGGATAAATGTAATGAATGAAGAGATAGAATAGATAAAGAAAAACAAGACATGGACTCTAGTACCTAGGCCTAAGGATAAGAATGTTATCAATATTAAATGGATTTTCAGAAACAAGCTGAATGAAAATGGAGAGGTTACAAGGAATAAAGCTAGACTAGTTTGTAAGGGGTATGCACAGGAGGAAGGAATAGATTATGGTGAAACCTTTGCACCTGTTGCTAGACTAGAAGGAGTCCAAATGTTATTGGCCTATGCAGCACATAAGAAAATTAAAGTGTATCAAATGGATGTTAAGTCTGCATTTTTGAATGGGATACTAGAAGAAGAAGTCTACATCGAATAACCAGAAGGGTTTGTTTATCCAGACAAGAAAGACATGGTATGTAGATTACATAAAGCTATATATGGTTTAAAGAAATAATTGAGAGCCTAGTATGAAAGGCTGCATACTTATTTGTTAAGTATTGGCTTTGTTAGAACTAGTGAAAACAATAATTTGTATATGAAAGGTGAGTCTGATGACACTATTTTGATTGCTAAAATATTTGTGGATGATATTATTTTTGGAGGACAAGATCATATCTGTAAATCATTTGCTAATGAGATGAGAAAAGAATTCTAAATGTCTATGTTTGGAGAGATTAAGTTCTTTCTAGGTTTGTTGGTTATTCAGCGGAATGATGGAATTTTCATCACACAATCCAATTATATCAAGGAAGTACTGAGAACATTTGGCATAGAAGATGCTAAACCAGTTGGAACACCAATGGTCATAGGCTGCAAACTGACTAAGGAAGATGAAACTACAGAGGTGAACCAGACATTATACCGATCTATGATTGGTAAGTTGATGTATGTAGTACATAGTAGACCATACATTGCACATGTTGTGGGGATAGTTGCTAGATTTTCTGCAAATCCTAGGGAGTCACACATGGTTGCTACAAAAAGAATCTTAAGATACTTAAAGAAAACTGAGGACTATGGATTATGGTATCCTAAGGAAGGGAAGTTTGAACTTAGAGTCTACACCGACGCAGATTGGGCTGGAAATATAGATGATAGAAAGAGTACCACCGGAGGAGCATTTTTCTTTGGTGAAAGACTTGTTACTTCGACAAGTAAGAAACAACCTTGTATTTCCCAGTCTACTGCCGAAGCAGAGTATGTTGTTGCTGCTACAAACTATTCAAACATTGCCTATATCAAGCAAGTGTTGAAAGGTATGAATGAGGTAATCACTGAGCCAATGATTATATATTGTGACAACACAAGTGCAATTAACATTTCTAAGGATCTTGTAATGCACTCAATGACCAAGAACATTTCTATTAAGTATCACTACTTAAGAGAACAAGTACAGGAGAATCAAGTTAAGTTGGATAATGTTACATCAAAAGAGCAACTTGCTGACATATTTACAAAGCCTCTACCGTAGGAAACATTTGAATACTTGAGGACTAGACTTGGGGTCCGTCCTCTATCTACCGGTCACTAATGTGATCTGGAGGTTGCATCAACCTAATCTTATTAGAAGATCACTCATGTTGATGTGGCATAGCTCACACTTTGGATTATGTCTAAGGTTGTGAAAGATTTCTGGAACCAGAATAGAGATTGGCATATCAGTATACCGAGATACAATGTATGCACCAGACAATAGAGAGTCACTTGGCTATTACAGAGCTGTATTTTTTTTTTGACATTGTTGTCAAAGTGAGAGAAGTCAATGAAATATCAGAAAGGAAGAGTTGAAAGGAGAGATAAACTGAAGAAGTTAGGGAGAGTATTGAATAGAAGGAATCTGAGAACTGGAAAGATCATATCTGTAGAGGAAAGTCTGCACCTATAATGTTGTCATGTAACGTAGTGATTAAACATATTAAGCTAGGGAGAGCTTACCGAGTTACAACATTTCTTATAGAGTTGTATAATACATGTTTGGTATGTGTATGGTATATTTCATATTTTTGAGTTTCCATCAATGCCAAAGGGAGAGATTGATGAACTACAACTGATTGAGAACTTGATTGATGAACTTCAAGTGATTAGAGATCACCGGGCACTGAATTGTTATGTAAGATAATTGAATCTATTTTATGTTGTCATTGATGTCAGCTAGCTTTGATAGTACTTATCATGTTAGTTGCAAATATCTAAACATCAGTAAAGAGGAGAGAAAAGATGCAAAACTAAGATATCTACATAAAAGAAGATGGATATGACAGATGAGGATAAGGAATACTCTTGGTAACTTATTGATGAGTTTATGATTTCATATTGTTGACTTGATTATGTTGCATTAATCTATTATGAAGATAGAAGAAAATTGTTACAAAGCAATGTGGTCGGTTAATGAAGCATTCCAGTATACACCGAGCCAGTGTAGTGTATACCGAGTGATAGTATCAACCGAGCTTGTGTTTACCAATGCATTTCTTTGTTAACCGAGTATGGACAAAAGAACTAAATGATCAGTTTAGCCGACAGAAATTGATGAGCTGGAAAGTACCTTGAAATCATGGAGGAAGATAAAGTTTGTTATGAGATCAATGGCTAACAAAATTCAAAGAAGATCTAATGGATGGAATCAAAACGTGTTACTAACACAACTGTTGAGGAAGGTTTAAGTCAAAAAATCAACGAAGGAGATTAAGCGGCAAAATCTGAAGGATGAGAAGAAAATAGTTTACATGTCTATTTAAGAGACTAGGGTTTCATTGTGAAACTTATGCCAGAAGAAGAAGACTATAGAGATATCACATGAACTTTGCTTCATGCTTGCCTAATCAAACTGGTTGAAGGAGAACCAAACTATAGAACAGTACTAAGCGTTAGAGAACTTTACCGAGGGACAGTAATTTATTGAACGTTGATGAACTGAATTGAAATATTGATCAAAGGATTTATATGGACTTAAGAATAGATCTAAACATCTGCAAATCAAGTTGTATTGTATTCATATCACCTACTATTACAGTTTAACCATTGTAAATAGATAAAATCTCTTAACTGAGTAGACTTGAAAGTCTTATATGTCATTCATAGAATGTACATTATTATCCTGTCAACCCCATAGTGAATGTTGGTTGGACGATAACTGTTAGTGTTAAATCCTCTAACAAGGTCACAACTTACAGTGTGTTTTGTAACCTTTAACAGGGTTGGCTCTTCACCGAGCTCACTTTAGAAGAGTGAAAATATTTTGGATTATCGGTCCAAGTGGTTTTTCCCTTTACAGGGTTTCCACATTAAATCTCTTGTGTTATGTGTTTATGTTGTGATTTTTTGGATATCATACTTTGCATGTTGCATATTTGATTTGGTTTGTAATCACTATGAGAAATTAAATCGTAATTGGTAATATCACAGAAAGTTTAGTATTTGTTGTTTACCGAGTTGCAGAGTAAGCTAAATTTATTTTTGAAGTTTTACATTTTGTATTTGGGACTATGGATAATTGATTCACCCCCCTCTCAGTTATTCTAACACTTAGACACATCATTCATACTACTAACCATTCTTTCTAAGGAAGTGGCAAGGAATGAGTGGTGCTTAAAATAAGAGGACCTCAACGTATTAACCAATATAGATATTTGGGCAGTGTTTTGTTGAAGATAATTGATAAGGTCCTCTTTTGTGGCATCAATGTGACCTATTGGAGGATGTAGGGGGTTTGGATTCAGGTTTGGTGGTGGATTTGGGTTTGGCAGTGGGTTTTCTTGTTGCGGAGCTACATTTGGAGGGTTCTCTTGTTGATCATTTCCATCATTACCAATATTTACATGTGTTTGGGGAGCTCTTTGTTGTCTTTTTTGTGGTTGGGGATTGTTTTTTGAAACTAACATCAAAATAATTAAATAGCTAAAATCAATTCAACAAACCCTACTCAATCAAAATTGAAACAAAAAAATTAAAAAATAAATGTGTACCTATTCAACAACGTAGCACAGTTGCAAAATGAACAACATGGAAAGGAAATTCAATTTCAACAAGAACCCGCTCAGGTTTTGGTGACTTCTCTTCTTCCTTTCTCCTCCAAACTCAGTTTTGGCATGAAGAGAATGGGCCAAAATGGGGGTTTTAAAAAAAACCTATGACAGTCAAAACACGTACACATTTTGTAAATAATTTTTTGTTGTACAAAATGTGTACGCATTTTGAATATAACATAAGTTGTTTTTAATGGTTTTTTGTGGCTTGGCAAATGCTTGGCTTTGCCAAGCCTTGTTTTTCAAATTTTGAATAACCCAAGTGGGTTATGAGAATTTTTGGTTTTTTTCAAGGAGGTCGCCACTTGTTTGCACACCATCTTTGTGCACTTACTCTATAAGGTATACATGATAACTCATATCCATTGCACAAGTCATAGGGTATGTAAATATAATCTAAGTACAAGGTATTGTCGACACCTAAAAATCCTTTGGTAAATAAAAGTATTTTTATTCTCCAAAATCCCTTGATGACATCATCATTAATTAATTAATTAATGAATTTATTATTATGCCATTAATTCCTCCTATCTTAATTAAAAATATTTAATTAAGGAATCCCCTCCAAAAATGTTTAAATCTCATTTAAACCTAATTCCCTCCAATATTTATTACTTATTTAATAAATTGACCAAAAATCCTTAAATAAATGAAATATTTAATTAAAACTCCTAAAAACTTAGAAATGTTCTAGAAAGCCCTAACCTCTTCTAATATTTCTTAAACCCTTCCTAAACCTACTTAAAAGGTGATTCCTACTCTCTTTAGTCCTAACCCTCAACCTTGACTTTTTGGTCAAATCCCCTCATAAATGACCCTTACATCCTCATTAATGACTCTTACAAGCCATTAATGAAGCCCATGTCTCCTCTTTTACCTTGGTTCCCTAGGAACACTTGCATAGTGTTTCTCACACATGTGTGAGAAGCCTTAACTAAGGTCAATCTAACCTTACCCCTAACTCAACCCCAAACTCTACCCCAAACTTTATCTCTGACCCTAACTCCTCTTCCTAACCCAAGCCCTTCCTTAAATCCTATAAATACCCTCACTTCTAAGAGCATATCAAGCAATTCATCTTTTATTTCATAGTAGTGTCATAATGCTAGATTGTTTCTAGATCTTAGCTCTTGATCATACTTTTGTTAGATTAACTCATTTTGAAGCTTCCATAACTCAAATCATAGCTTAGAACTAATGGATTAACCTAGTTTAATTCATTTTTTTTGTATTGATTTGCATCATATCACATCTCATTTGGATTAAAATAAACTCTAGATTAATCATTTGTAGCCTAGTTTGCATTTCATCTTCATTAGGATCCTTAGGACCCTAAGGACAAATTAGGTGCTCTATACCTGATTGTGTGCCAATATCAGCTTCTTATGGTCTCTAATCCATCCCAATATGTCCCAAAATGTATTAAGGATCAGCTCCATGTGTCTTTGAGATCACACCCACATCCCTCCTATCAAAGAAAATCAAAGAGTGCTTGGGTGCACCTGTTTTAGGCTCAATTTGAGGTGGCTTAGTTAGATATTTCTATTTTTTAATTGATATAAATGCTAGATTAATATAATGTTTGCCTTGTTTACGCCTATTCTGAACAAATACAGATAACCTAGTCTACATTCTAGCATGCCTAGTGGGACCCTTGTCCTAATCATCTACTCCAAAAGCATCGAAACTCGACTGTTTTTCTTGATTTTCTTAAAATTATGGGCCGTTCTATTACGTCCTTTGTCACACCTATGCATTTTTTGTCCACAAATGCACATCTATGGTTAAATTGTATATCTGCGCATCCGTTCACCAGAATTGCGCTTCTGTGAGATCATGTTGCACATCCATTATTTCCTATTGTGCATACGATCATTCAAGCTGCACATTTATTGGACCGAAACACACTTTTATGTTGTGTCTACAAAGTTGCAATAATGCAACTTTGGCAGAAAAGTAAAGTTACGCATTTGTCCAATTAAACTGTGCAAACATCAGCAAAATGGTGGTGCATCCACGGGACACAAGTGCACATTTGTAAGTACTATTGCACTTTTGTTTATTGTTGTTGCGCATCTATTATTAACTATTGTGCATCTATTTATTACTATTATGCTTTTGTTTTAAACTATTGTGCATTTGTTCAATCTGCAATAGGGTAAAAATAACTACACACTTCAACTTTGGGTTATCTAAAATTAACTTAAAAGCTTTTTTTAGTTTCCTACAACAAACTAGGAACACTCTTTTGGGCATAAAATTGAACTTTCTAAAAAATACAATCTTGAATGCCTAAAATTTTTTTTAAAAAATATTCTTTTTTTGATGTTTTAGTAATTTGTATTTTTGGAGCATTTATAGGCCTATGTTGCTTCTATAAATTTGCCTCTAAATAATTGGATTATCTTTCAAATGGTGTAAACAGTGCATATTTTTGAGTTGTGAGCAGAAATTTATGCCTTCTGCAAGGGGGCATAAATTTCAAATTAGTTTTTTTATTAGCTAGTTTTTTGTTCTAATCAAATTGGGCTCTAAAAAATCAAATCTTGATTGCATAAAGGAAAGAAATCAAAATCAAATCAAGAGTTATTTTGTTTGATTCCAAAAGAAAACACAATCTTGAATGTCCTAAAAGTGAAAGAAAAGTATTTCCATTTCATTCCTAAAGTTCAAAATCAGGTTCCTAAGTGAAGCACAAACTCAATCTTGAATGCCCAATTTGCATAAATCTCTCTAAATTCTCATTTTCAAAGAGAAAATAACAAATCAAGACCTTAATCATTTGTGCTTGCAAGCTTTCAAATTTAATCACTTAAATCAAAAATTGGGAAATAATCTTCATGATGTGCATCTAGGAGTTTCCCTTTTTCAAGCACATCCTTAAAATATAAGTGACGTAAAACACTTGAACTCAGACAAGTTTAGTTGTTCTACTTGTAGTGAAGCCTATCTAGAGAGGAAAGTGCTTCCTCTTTGGAGAATGACTTCAAACTAGTACTTCCCCGACCAATATAGAAATAAAGCACTGAGAAAACTCTTGCTTCATCTCCTCAAGCTTAGGTGATGTGTGTTTATGGTAGCCCGAGGTAGATGAATATCCCTACTATTTTAGCATGGTCAACTAGGCCCTTAAGTGAGTCACGTGCGTACAAACTGATTGGGAGGACTCTACGGATTAACTAGACACTTGATAAATCAGAAGCTACTTGATCTACTACCAAAGGTATCAAAATCTTTGTGCAAGGACTGATCTCTATGGTTTCTCGGATCACCTTAAGACACTCACCATATGTATCCCTCTTTTGGGGTATCAAGTTGTGGGAAAAGATTTTGATACTAGCCTTCCCATAGGTAGCTCTATTTGGTGTGTTCTTTCAAATATTAAAATTCTCAGTGAAAAACATTTGTCAAAACATACACACTCTTTTCAGAAACTTTATCAAATTCAGTGGTCAAAACTATCTGCTTGTATCCCACAAAGTTGCTTTGTCCTTTATTAGGATTGTTTTCAAAAGGGCCTTTATTGAGTTTTGTCCATTTCCATTGGAAAACATCAAAATTAAGCCAAAACTTGATCAAAATCTTCCAAACATTCTTGCAAAGAGATTCAGATACCTAAGAGCCTTGATTCAATCCAATCTTCCTAAAGCTATGTCTGATTTGATCAAACATAAGAAAGTTAAGCTTCCCAATTCCCAATTCCATCAAGAGAAGAAAGTTGCAAAGAGGAATCTCAAAGATCGCCAAGCTTCCCTACAAGAAACCCAAGAAGAAGAGAAGTATCAAGAGAAGCTTGACAATGTGGAATATAATGCCAGAGTAAAGTAGTTTTCTTACCGATTCCAAGTTAACCATCGCTATGTCAACCTAGAAATCAGAAATCTCCACCCTTTAACAAAGCATTGTCTAGGGAATCCTTACTTGTTCTTGTTATCCTCATCATCTTGAGCAAGAGATTGGCATGCATTGATAAGAATCTAGTCTTCCGAAGATCATTAGTCTATCTTAGGTTGACAATCCTCATTGATCCTACATCAGGAAGTAGCAACTCATTTGACCGATACTTAGTAAATCCTTCACCATCCTCCACAAGTCCTCCATCTTTTTTTAGCATTCCACCAATTTTCCACCAACCTTCCACCAATCTTCCACCATCTTTTGCCAATCTTCCATCATCCTTGATCAAAAGAAAAGCATCCCATCATCCTTTAGAGTATCCCACCAAACCTTCACCATCCTACCATTCTTTATTTGTTCCAAATCCTTGCATCACATCATAGAAATCCACCATCCTTAGAGTTTATTTAGACTTGCATCCATCATCCTTAGAGTCTTTAGAAACAATCTTGCATCCATCCAACATTTGCATTTTCATCCTTAGATCTACAATCCATGTCTGTCGAGACTCGATCCAAGAGGAGAAGGAACATGGATCCTGACTTGGCCTCTAGTTCGTTTAATCCTAACAATCTTACCAGCACAATGGTAACTTACAAACCCCAAATCCCACAAACAGAGAATGTGTGGGATGATCGCAATGGACCCCCTACTTCATTTTCTATGGAGACATTCATGAGCCATCTAAGGCATGCACAAATAGTCAGTGCACTTATTGATCATAATTGACAAAACATATTGGTTAATTTTGCCCAAGAAGGTACTCCCATTCCACCATCTCTCCAACCTTGAATCCCCATAAACACCATCCAAATCCCAACAGAAGCCTACACACCCATCATCCAAGAAATCCTCAATCCTAATTTGCACATATCTCAAGTAGCTTCGCCCATCCCTTTTCTCTTGTACAATAGTTTCACAAATCCTACAACACAAGTAACACAATCCACTCCATTTTCCATCACGAGAACACCATCATCTTCCATAGCATCTCAAGCCATCCCTCATACCCAAAGCTTCACGCAAAACCAACTAACACTTTCCACACAAGCCATTACACAAACAATTCCTCCACCGTCCATGAGCCAAGCAACATCACCCTTTTTGGGGGCAACACAATCGTTCCCCTCTTTCACTCAAGCTTTTGCATCAATGCCATCATTTATGGGGACAACACAATTATATCCCACTTTCTCCCAGCAAGCTTCCACATCAGCATCATCCTTCTCATAGGCAACACAAGCATCTTCTCCTACTCCCCAACAAGCATTTACCCAAGCACAAACCCAACAAGTTTCTTTCACCATAGGTATGCCTTCCATGGGATTTCCAAATCCACCATTCACATCCCAAGCTCCTATCATCACTTATGCATCTTTCGCATCGCAAATCCCGCCATGAACTGGTTATTGTTGGGGCCTCACCCAAGAAAAAATACAAGCCTTAGGCATCCCAACCCAATCTCACATGTCCATTCCTGCAACCCAGCAAGTCACATTCCCCCAAGCAATGCAACAACAATAATCACAACCTTCGCCAGCTTCATCCTTTCCTTCATATACTAACTACCTATCTGTTCCACTCACCGCATCTCAAGTAGTTCCACCACCTCAACACAAAATTTCATCTCATCTTGTTAGCTACCTAGCTCAACCGCCCCCTATCACCAGCTTCCCTACATCAATTCCACCCCTAAGAAATGCAAGCATGCACCCAACCTACATCATCCAAGCGCAAAGCCAAGTATAGCAAGGACCATCTTATCACCAAGCTTTATCATTCCATCAGCCTCCTCCACTACAACAATACTTCTCAGTGCATCAACAATAAAATCCCACCATCCCGCAACAGCAACAAGCTTCATCATACCCGGTATAACACCAACAAAATCCCACCACCCCCTAGCAACAAAAAGCTTCATCATACCCGGTGCAACACCAAAAAAATCCCACCATCCCTCAACAACAGCATCTCACTTCATATCCTCTGTAGCAATACGCTTCCACACCTCAATAGCAATATACTCCCCAGTAACCATCACCCCAACACTCATTCCAATCCACCTATCTTGTTGGACAGTCTCCATATCCCACTCCACAATACCCTTCACCAAATCATCCATATTCACTAGCACCACTAGATCCTTTCCAAATGGGAGTACCCACTCAAACGTCGATCAATGTCGAGTGGGAAGAAATGAAGAATGCTCTTAAGGAGCTAAAAGCCAGAACAGAGAATAAAACCTTCAACTTTGAAGAGGTATGTCCCTATCCTTTCGATTAATCAATCATGGCTTTCCCTTTCCCTTTCCCTAAGCGCTTTGAGACACCCAAATTCAATAAATATCAAGGGAAAGGAGACCTTGTAAATCACATCAAAGAGTTCTATATGGCACGCTAAGAATTGGCATATAGTGAAAATTACCTTATGTAGCTATTCCCCAAAAGCTTGGGAGGAACTGTTATTGAGTGGTTTTACAAAATACCTTATGGTACAATCTCAACCTTTTCTGAGCTCTCTGAGAAGTTTTTTTGCCAATATACCCACAATATCGAGAATGAGTTGTCTTTACTAGACCTTTGCAACTCAAAATAGAAAGGAGGAGAAAGCCTAGCTGACTATTTGCAATGATGGCAGAACCTCACTACCAAGTTATCATACCAACCACCTAAGAAACATCTTACCAAGATCTTTATTGATAACCTACATCCCAAACTATCCCATTTCATGAGGATGAACTACATCCAAACTTACCAAGATATCAAAGGTAAGGGGATAGATATCGAAAGAGGCCTCCTTGATGAAGGCACAATTTGGCACTATAAAGACGATTCCCACAACAAGCCTAGTAATGACAAGCCCCGTTATTGGAATCAAAATAAGAATGCTATTAATGATGGAGCCACTAACACTAAGCATGTCCAAATTGTCATGGCCAGTCCTACACCAACTCTTGCATATCCACAACATCAGCCTCAGATCAATTAGCAACCCATGCAGAACTATCAGCATCAAGCACATCAAGAAAATCAAGGCAATCCAACCAATCAGGCCAATGCTATATTAATAACTCCCAATTAGAACATGCCTTGAGACTAGACCCACCAAAAGAGAATCTTCACTCCTTTAGGTGAGCCTCTGGATGTAATCTTCCATCACATGGCCAAGGCCAATCTAATCACGTACCCACCAACTTAGCAATTTGATGATGCCACTCCCAAATCAAACTGGTACAAAGATCACGAGTATTGTGATTATCATTATGTTAAAGGACACACTACTCTAAGATGCATGAAGCTAAAGCATTACATCCAAGATCTCATCGATGAAAAGGATATCCAAGTGGACACACCAGCCCAAGCCTCGCCTAATGCCAATTTGCAGATCTATCAGAATGTGTTCCCTCAACACAATGTTGGGAAGGATCAGGTTAATACCAGTCCCCCACCCCAGAACCAAGGCAAAGGCAAGCAAGGAGACCATGTTGATCACAAATACTACACTACTACTCATATAAACTATGAAAAATTCATTGGATGTATAACCCAAGTCGAGCCCACAGTCAATGTCATCCACGTGAAAGGAGCAGATAGTCAATGTGCTATTACTACCCGCAAAGGCTAGATATCTATCATCGGTGCAAATCCAAGGCCAACACACAATGCCCAATACAACCTTTTGGAACACCTTGGGAACACACCAGTCTAGATCTCCATCCTTGACCTTCTTTTCACTTCACCCATCCATCAAGAAATCCTAAACAAAGCCCTCCATGAAGGACATGTCCTCATAGACATAAACACCATCTAGTTTGAGAACCTTGTGGGACATTTGTCGGCACCCTGTGCTCTTTCCTTCAAGCCATCTGACATACCAGTTGTTGCACTTGACCATAATCTCCCTCTCTGCATCGCCTTCATGGTCAAAGATTTTACCATTAAAAGGGTCGTGATAGATAATGGCTTAGCCCTAAACTTGTGCATTTTGAAATTTATACAGTAGATAGGGTTCACAGAGGCTGACATATCACATGAGGTCATCATAATTAAGGCATATGATAACTTGGAGTGTACCTCTAAAGGTACCATTATTTTTCCTATCAAGCTAGGCCCTGCAACTCAAGACACCACCTGCCATGTTGTTGATCTTGACCTACCATTTAACATCCTCCTTGGCTGACCATGGATCCATTCCATCAAATCTATACCATCTACATATCATCAGTGCATCAAACTTCTACATCAAGGCACTAAGATCACTATTCACACTGACCCACAACCCTTCACATATTGTTGTATGTTGGAATCATCATTCCCCCATTCCACTCATTGTCCTGGAACCAAAATTAGCACTTCTATCGCTAGCTCTTTTTGATCCCATAGCGATCCAGAGACAATCCTAGCATCCACTCTCTCCTTCGTCAAAATAAAAAATCAAGGATGTGGTGAATACAACTTGACCAATGTATTTGCAATAGGGGCCCTACCTCTTGACCCACATACACAAGGGTACCCAAGTGACCAAAGCAAGCATACTGAGGCTAATCATGAAATCAAGAAAATGGAACCTATGACTTTTGTATCCCATGGAAATATAGACAGTCATGAAATGTACCTTGACATCAATCTGTGGTTATACAGAGATCCACCACCACCTAACATTGAACTCCTTGGCTACTTTAAAGAGAAATATCCAGCATCACATAAGTACGCCATAGGACAATGGAAAAACCAAGGTGGTGGTCTAGGACCACAAGAAGGTGGAAGCAAAGATCCAATAGAAGCCTCGAAGAATCCAAAGCATTAAGGTCTTGGATTTAATACCCCTCGCCTACGTACACAAGAACCCAATACTACGACTAGGGGCACTAACTTGACCAACGTTCCCTTCTTGAAAAGCTAGGGTGACCTCATAGAGATCAAAGATATCCCAGAAGAGGAAAAAAATAAATCATATGATGACATCTTCGACAATGATACTCTCCTGGATGCTTCTATCCTCCATCAACTCACCATTAATGTCATAGAACTCCCCCTCATCCACCCCAAACTCATAGACTGGGATCAACCAAGCGTCACACACATCGATGAGTTTCAAAACACCAAAGTGCTCCTAAGGTTTATGGGAGCATCAGGCCAACAAGAAGATCAAGAACAAGAATCAGCTCATGTCTGCAAGCTTGATGCCAAATGTTATTTTGGGGAGGAGGCAAGCTTTAGCTACAAAATTAAAACATTAAAAAAAAAAGAGTCCTTATGTGAAAACCCCTTTGGGGAACATTCCGATTCTAAAAAAGAAAAAGAGAAAATAAAGGACGTATCTTCTAGTGAAAACCTTAGGCACTATAAGATGAAGACTTGCCTCTTCCTCCCATCCAAGATTATAGACCCGAGCAGTCACTCATCATCATTAAGGAAACCAAGCCAGTCAACTTGGGTATAGAAGAATGCCCAAGAATCACCTACATTGCAACATCTCTAACAGAGGGTGAAGAAATGGCTTTCAGTGCACTTCTCCAAGAAGTCAGCACAAAATTTGCATGGTCATATGCACATATGTTGGGGCTTGATCCCAATTTGGTCATTCACAATCTTGTAGTGGACCCTAATGTCAAGCCAGTAAAGCAGAAGCTACACAGAAGCATCTCGAGGTAGACCTATTGGTAAAAATAAAACTGGAAAAGCTCTTAGACACCAAGATCATCAAAGCCATTGATTACTCTAAGTGGATTTCCAACATGGTGCCTGTTACTAAACCCTCAAGCGAGATCAAAATATGTACTAACTTTAGAGATCTCAACAAAGCATGTCCAAAAGATGATTTCCCACTTCCCAACATAGACATGATCGTATACCTCACAACAGGCCATGAGATGTTTTCACTCATGGATGGTTTCTTAGGATATAATCAGAACAAGATAGAAGAAGAAGATCAACACAAGACATCATTCACCACACCATGGGGAACCTTTTGCTACAACATGATGCCATTTGGGCTAAAAAATGTCAGAGCTACATATCAGAGAGAAATGACAATAATCTTCCACAATATGATCCATAAAATCCTGGAAGAATATGTAGATGATATTCTTGTAAAATCTAAAACACGCTATGAACACCTAGACATATTGGAGAGTGTGTTCGATCATCTGCATCATGATTCCAAAGAAATGTGTTTTTGGTGTAACATCTAGAAAGCTTCTAGGCTTTATAGTATCATAGTGCAGCATAGAGATTGACCCCAAAAAGGTTAAAGCCATTACAAAAATGCCTCCTCCTAGAACAATCAAGAAACTCAGGAGCCTACAAGAAAAGCTCCAATTAGTGTGTCGATTTATCTCACAGCTAGCAGACAAGTTCCAAACTTTCACGCATATTGTCTGCAAGGACACAAGCTTCAAATAGGATCCTATATGTCAAAGAAGCTTTGAGAAGCTAAAGGAATATCTAGCCAACTCTCCCATCCTTGTACTGCCAGTTTTAGGACGCCCTCTCATACTCTACATCTTGGCGACCACTACAACACTAGGGGCACTCTTAGCACAACATGATGACAACAAAAAAGAGAGAGCCATCTATTATATTAGTCAAACTCTTTTTGGCTATGAGCTTAATTATTTACCAATGGAGAAAGCATACCTTGCAATGGTGGACAGACTAAAAGAACATTTCCTAAATCTACAGTTCATGTAGATACCAAGGCTTCAAAATAGAGCAGTTGATGCAATGGCAACCATTGTATCCTTATTGGAGATCCCTCGTGACTCATCATACTATGAATTCTTAGTCAACTAGCTACACACACCTTCTTATGAGAACATCAATGTAGAAATGGTGTGTATCTTGGTTGGTCCCTAGTCCCCATAGTACCATGACATCCATGCATATATTAAAAATGGTATCATATCTCCCCATATCACCAACACCCAATGCCAAAACTTAATTCATAGAGCTTCCCGCTACACTCTTGTAGCCAACACCCTTTACCATCGAGGATATCACAATATCCTCTCTAGGTGTTTAGATTCAAATGAGGTTGTCCTGGCTTTACAAGAGATCCACGCTGGACTTTGGGGTGCCCACATGAGGGGCATGGTTCTAGCAAAGTAGTTACTTCGAGTTGGGTATTATTGACCTACAATGGAACATGACGCTTGTGAGTCTATCAGGAAATGTTTACCATGCCAGCATCATGCATATCTAATTCATTTGCTAGCATAAGACCTACAACCCATTGCACCACCTTGGCCATTTTCATGTTGGGGCTTCGACCTTGTTGGGTTAATCACTCCCCTTTCCTCAAATGGACTTAAGTACATCATAATTGCCACACAATACTTTACAAAGTGGGTTGAAGCAATTCCACTCACCCTCACTACTGGCATCTAGATATCCAAGTTCATCTTATACCATATCGTCAGTCGCTTAGGCATACCATCTACCATCTTCACTGATCACAACACACCTTTTAAAAACCATCATGTGGATAATCTTTGTGGTAGACTCCACATCCATCACCATTTCTCTAGTCCATACTCCCCCCAAGGAAATGGCCAAGCTGAGGCAACCAATAAAACTATCTTAAAAATCCTCAAAAAGGTTGTTAATGATTCTAGTCGTGACTGGCACCTCCAAATAAATCTCACCCTCTGGGCCTATCGTACTTATTATCGCACTCCCACAGGCACCACCCCATATTCCCTTGTATATGGTGTCAAAGTTGTTCTACCCATAAAATTCAAGCTCCTATCATTGTGAGTCTCCATGAAGAACTACACCACATATGAAGATTATCGAGTGGTGCACCTCACATAGCTTGATCTATTAGATGAAAAGAGGTAGCAAGCATATGATCACCTGGTTGCATACTAGAATTGACTCAAAAGGAGTTATAACAAGAAGGTCCATCCAAGACATTTCCAAGTGGGTGACATGGTCCTAAAGGAAAATCAGAAAGTGTAAGCACACCGAAAGAAAAAGGACAAGTTTGAACCTACTTGGTTGGGCCCCTATGTTGTCACAACATGCTTTAGCTTCAGAGCCTACCAGCTATCTACACTAGAAGGTGAGCCCCTGAATGATCCTATCAACATCATACATCTGAAGAGGTTCTATGCTTGAACCAGATCCTATATATTCAAAAAATCCATAAAAATTGGAAAAATCTAGAAAAATACAAAAAAATAAAAAAAAGTAAAGAAAAATAATCATCCAATGGTGAAAACTTGCAAATTCAAGCACCTTGGACAAGTATGTTAGTGAAGACCTAGCAAAAAGGCACCATACATAGTGGATTGAGTCATTATCTATCAAACTCCTATCCCCCCATCCCAAATCCCATTCCTCATTATCCAATTCCCATCCCCACCACCAGCCCATCAATCCCAAGGTGTTCTATCCTCAAGCCTATCCAATACAACAATAAGATCCTATCCCCAATCCTGAGCTTCTTGTGCATATCTTGTAAGTATCTTGTATAGTGAGATCTTCCCTGAGCTTCTGTGCCTCTCCGTTGTAAATCTTCACATCTGTTGTACATATCCTCGTCAATCCCGTAGTAGCATTTAATCAGATATCTTGTCCCATCCATCCTTGTACTTTAGCAACCTCTTTTGTCGACTATTCTTGATCACCGCAATTATCCTTGATCCATCATTTGCCAATGCACCACACACATTCTCCCCAATAATCAATGGGTCCTTGAGGATGTATCCTTCCTCCTGTCTAACCTAATCTTCCACCCATCAACCCAAGTTCATGTTGATGTATCCTTCCACACGTTTAGACCAAATCTTCCCACCATCAATCACATCAATCTCTCTCCTTGGCAAAGGATGTCTTTTGGAGTTATCATTTTGGGTCTTGGATTTTGTCCTTTGGATCTTGTTAATCTTTTACGACTTCTTGTTGTTCCTCTCCCCAACGTCACCACGATCCTTTATATCATAGTGTGCTGCGAATGAGGACAATCTGGGGCAAGGTCTTTTGATTTCTTTGTTCTCCCTATAAGTCAGTCAGACATGACCCTTGCACGGTTCACATGTGATCTTCTGGGTTACATGGTTCACTTGGGAAATGGCATTTATCTATGGTTTCTCTCCCATTGTTTCTACCATTCTTCCTCTTCAGTTCATGCGTGATGCTAGGGTAACCTTGCGTGTCTTTTTTTTGTGTCAGTCCTATGCAACACTGGTGACAAGGCCTTGTGATCCTAGTATCCTTGGAAAGTCTATAATGTTGCTATATCAAACTAGGCTATGCTCTCCACATTTACACTTGGAGCTCCCTAAATCCCCCCATGCATCCCACATCATATTGATTAATCTTGCATCTTCATGTAGCTTCATCTTGCATCCTGCATTCCATCTCATATTGCATTCATCCATCTTTGCTCTTGGAAGTTTGGTTATTTATCCTCCCTTCTTCCTTCATTCTTTTCCATCTTTTCCCTTCCCTTTTGTATTCTTTTTGAGAAAATTCCATAACGTTTACTCTTTGCGTTATTTTTTCAAGGGGGCACAACCCCTTACCCTCTAAATTCTAGCCTGGGGCATCTTATTTTCTTGTCTTTGACGCCACACCACTTGCGACATCACATCAAAGAGGGGCAAAATGTAGACACCTAAAAATCCTTTGGTAAATAAAAGTATTTTTATTCTCCAAAATCCTTTGATGACATCATCATTTATTAATTAATTAATTAATTAATTATGCCATTAATTCCTCCTATCTTAATTAACAATATTTAATTAAAGAATCCCCTCCAAAAATGTTTAAATCTCATTTAAAAATCATTCCCTCCAATATTTATTACTTATTTAATAAATTGACCAAAAATCCTTAAATAAATGAAATATTTATTTAAAACTCCTAAAAACCTAGAAATGTTCTAGAAATCCCCAACCTCTTCTAATCTTTCTTTTAAACCTTTCCTAAACCTACTTAAAAGGTGATTCCTACCCTTTTTAGTCCTAACCCTCAACCTTGACTTTATGGTCAAATCCCCTCAAAATGACCCTTACATCCTCATTAATGACTCTTACAAGCCATTAATGAAGCCCATGTCTCCTCTTTTACCTTGGTTCCCTAGGCACACTTCCCTAGTGTTGCTCACACATGTGTGAGCAACCTTAACCAATGTCAATCTAACCTTACCCCCAACTCAACCCCAAACTCTACCCCAAACCTTACCTCTGACTCTAACTCCTCTTCCTAACCCAAGCCCTTAAATCCTATAAATACCCTCATTTTTTAAGAACTTATCAAGCAATTCATCTTTCATTTCATAGTAGTGTTATAGTGCTAAATTGTTTCTAGATCTTAGCTTTTGATCATATTTTTGTTAGATTAGCTCATTTTCAAGCTTCCATAACTCACATCATAGCTTAGAACTAATGGATTAACCTAGTTTAATTTATTGTTTTGTATTGCTTTGCATCATATCACATCTCATTTGGATTAAAATCAACTCTAGATTAATCATTTGTAGCCTAGTTTGCATTTCATCTTCATTAGGATCCTTAGGGCCCTAGGGACAAATCAGGTGCTCTATACCTAATTGTGTGCAAATATCAGCTTCTTATGGTCCCTAATCCATCCCAATCTGTCCCAAAATGCATTAATGATCATCTCCATGTGTCTTTGAGAGCACACCCACATCCCTCTTATTAGAGAAAATCAAACACTGCTTGGGTGCACTTGTTTTAGGCTCAATTTGAGGTGGCTTAGTTAGATGCTTCTATTTTTCAATTGATATAAATGCTAGATTAATCTAACGTTTGCCTTGTTTACGCCCGTTCTGAATAGATATAGATAACCTAGTCTATAGGTACAATATAATAAATGAAAGATAAGAGTAAGTATACAATGATAAACAAGAAGATACAACCACTACAAGGATCATCCAACACTGTTATGAGGATGTTGGAATCTCAAATGGTAAAAGAATCACTATCACCCGATCATGTGGAACCAAAGGTCGACTCCCACCATGTTGAGGAGATAACAACAGATCCCACTCGGATAACAAACACCAAAAACCAACATAATACAACACCTAGGCAAGGGATCCTAGAAGCTATCTATCTCAAAAAGGTACAATGCCAATTGCAAAGATAAAACATACTCAACCAGAGGCAACCAACACACATAGGAAACCCAAGATGTATAAAGGGAAGTGTCATCACATGAGTCAACTCTAAGGTTATCCTAGTAGTCTCTTTATATCTCGATGCCCCAGTGACTCTATGTAGTATTAGTAATCCTCTCATACAGATGAGGTAACAACTATGTTATATCCAGTCCAGACATGCAACAAGCATCTTCCCACTCTCATCCTAGTCAAGACCTCAATCAAGTACTCAGGCATGGGCGAGGCACGCATTATATTATCAATTCATTTTAAACTCTCAATGTATTTAAGTTATTGCTTTATTAAGTAACTTGTAAAGGATACCCATGTAGCATCTTCTGGGCTTTGACGCCTCTAAAACAAGCCACTTCCCATCTATACACTCAGATAACCTACCCTAATGCTCCAACCAAAATAACAAAGAGATGAATTAACCAATACCAAAAAAGCTTCTCATAAATCATAAACCATGATAATCACGAGTAAAACAATGGAGCATAGTAGAGAACAACACATCTTATACAAGGATCAAATATTCCATCTCAATACAAACATTACCAAAGATCATCCATCCCATAATGGATATCTTAATAAAATCAACAATCCTCATAGTCTTATATCACAAGACCAAGGATAATCACAACATCAATGACATCCATCTCCAAACATGAAGTAACATAACACATAAAGATAATCATCCAAAACATAGAACAATCATAGTAGAGAACATAAGGTGACCAAGTAAATCAGACTTAATCATAATAAAGGTTGTAACTTTTTTGGTCAAATGAAATACAGATCTTGAGACACAATATATAACATATGCGATCACTCACAGATATCATAAAATCATGCATGATCTAATCGAGACTTCAAAATGGTTATAAAGACTTTCCACATAAAATCAAAGATAAAAAAAACACTTCAAAGCCTCTGGTATACAATTTCTAAAAGTCAACATAATTTTCCCAAATAAGCAACAACAAACAAGGCAATATAATATATCAAGTGGTCAAACCATAACACGAGTCTCAGTTATTTAAGAGCAGTCAATTTTGTTTATTAAAGTCTAGTTTGACTTATTAAGAAAACATTCATGTAAAATCTCATGCATATATACTTTTTAAATAAGTATTGAAATAAAATCTCCATGCATATCAAAACACCATGTATTTAATAATAGAATAATGTTATTAATTTTCCAAATATAAATATAAATAAAAATATTAATATTAAAACCCACATGTAAAAAAATCAATTAATATTTTTTTATTTTATATATATATATATATATATTCACACACACACACACACATATATATAATAGATTTTAAAAGTCCAAATACATATATATTTATTTTTCTATTGGTTTTCTAATCTCTTGATTTAATATATTTTTCTCCATATATATATATATATATATATATATATATATATATATATATATATATATATATATATATATATATATATATATATATATATATATTCTTTACCACTTTCTTTTAATTCTATAAAAAAATTATGCTCATAAGCAAATATTATATATCTATTTTAATTTGATTTACTTCGTAGGGTTTCAACAACAAATACAAACAAACCCTAACTGATTTAATACAAGACTTTTTCTCAAAAGTTTTCTAACAAAAATACCAAGTATTCACAATTCTACAATCACAAGATTTCTTCAACCAAAAAGCTTTCAAAATAAAATTTCATACAAAAGAATTATAAAACTACCATAAAAAAAAACTAGGAGGCACAAAGTAATCAATCTTTTAAAAGAAAATCAGATTTACGAGGGTTTCAAACCCTACCTTAATCCACCAATTGACAGAAGCCATGATGAACAATCCAAAAACCCTGAAAATTTCAAGCTTTCATAATTTCCTTCAATTCAAACTCCGAACCAAAACGGTAAACCTATGTGAGTAAAGAATAATGACCAAAATACTCCTAATAAAAGAAAACTAAGTAACCTAAGGTTTTCCAAAACTCATGCAGAATTAAAAAAAAGGAACTTAAATTGAGTAAAAGTTATTTATTTAATAAATCTTTCTTATTTTTATCAATTCACTCAACTTGAATTTTAAAAAGTGAAGTTCTAATTTCTTAATAAAGTGTTTTCTAATATGTAACTCAACATTAAAATCACTTAACTTCTTTTATATTTAAATATTAATTTTTATATTTTAATTAATTTAAAAAATTTAGTATATTTGAAATATTCAATTTAATAATAAAATATTATTTTATTTTTTAATTATGCGTTTGAATTCTAATTTAGACTTAGTATTTAATTAAATCTCAACTTTCTATAACTAGACTTTCTAATTAACTCTTTTTAATAAACATAGGTATTTAATTAATTCTCATTAATTAAATAACCTTATATTTTAGCATCCCAATATTTTATGAGATATAAGTAATCAATCACAGAATTGACTTTAATTGAGTCCTTTATCTATTTTAACACAAAAATCACATCAAACCTACATGCATGCAAAACCTGAAGAAATTGACTACATCAAAAATATTAAATCAAACACAAAGGAAGGGTTCACACATGACGTCACCTTGGCAAATTCAGAGGGTAATAACTAAGATACTTGTCCACTATTTTTGGACAATAAATGGCTTAGGTTTGGATTTGGACCTGTCTGTTATCTCCCCTCTCTTACAATTGAGATATTGCGATAGGGCACGCTCATCCTGATAATTTAGGGAAGTCGATGCCCGATACCTAAAATCCTACATAAAAGACTAGTATGTACATACATGTATAAATATATAACAAACAATAGTGGGGATTAGTCAATTGTGTGGATCTCACAAGCAAGTAACAACTTCGTCCCTCAACCACATCAAACACATCAAACTGATATATAAAACATACATGCAATCCATCACATGTAGGTATGGGGTCAGTAAATCCTTAAATATAAATGACATCGTAACATATAAAAAATCAGACTATGGGAGGGGTATTACATTTCACATACTAGCACTAATATTTGAAAATTGCATATTTGCACTCAAAGTTACCATGGTGTTTGATAGGACTAAATCCAAAGATTCTTGGCATTAAGAATAACACCCAAATTCTCAGTGAATGAAAATTATATGGGCTAACTAATGGACTTGTTTGATTAACTTGAAGGATGGTCCCACTCGACATGCCAAAAACCATTGTCACAAAAGTTTGCACTCATGCTTGGGGTATGACCCCCAAGCAACCTTGTGAAACATGGAAACAATCTCCAAGTGCGAGACCTTGCACACGCGAAGTTAAATCTTTGGAGAAGACTGACTTCCTTTTCAATTAGGGTGTAGTGTTGAACCAACCCAACACTTAAAGCCTACTTCTAACCTAGGCTAACAACTTGCAGAGAAAAGGGAAGAAGGATACAAAAAAGTAAAAGGTTGATGCACCAGATTGAAATATTATTTCTCTATGTCTAAGACTGCACAAAACATCAATTAAGCACCCAAACCTATACATGTATCAACTCTAATCTATCCCAAAAGGAATCATATGCAAGATAAAACTAATGAGATACTACAAGGAAAGATGCAATCACAATACAACATTCATGAGCACATTTGACAAAACATACAAAATAAAAAGACAAAAAAGAAACAATTAACTCAAGTCAAGAAATATGAAAAAGATAGTTGAATATAAGAAGAGGTAAAAATAGGGATTTCTATTGATGTAAGGCAAGGAAAATTACAATTTTTGAGCATAAGCCACTACAAAAGAACAAAAAGAGACCCTAGAAAATTTGGACAAAAATTGCCTTTATAGTGTAGGCATAACTCAGACTTTGCATTAGAGTTCAAACCACAACCAAACTAGGGTCAAGTTATAGAGATATCAATTAGACAAATCAAATGAAATATTTGATCCTTGGCGTGCAAGATGATCTATGCAATCGACAAAAAAGGGCCAAATGAATGCACCTTTGTAGCCAAGAAGGGACAATCCATGCCCTATAGATGGATCCATAAATAGAGATGGCGTGATTTGCATCTTGTTAGAGAAGAAATGATGTCTCCAGGTGATGAATAGGCATGTAACCTTGTGGACTAGCATACACAAGGACAAATAAAGTAGATTGACATTAAGTTTTCAGTCCTTGACAATGTCATAGTCGTCAAAAGTTCCAAACTGGGTCACTAATAAAAGTTCATCGATGCATAAAATATGTCGAGTTATCAAGCCTCAAAACTATCAGAGACACCATCTATGGGTTCTATGTATCTTACTAATTTGTCAGCTGGCCTTGACTTTGCTTCCTTCATCAAAGAGACAACAAAGATGTCACCCCAATGTCTACATGTTGGTCTGTTGGAGATACCCTGGCAAATATCCTCTTGACTGTTGCTTTTCTGCCTAATCAAATGACTCATCAAAGAGACCCAAAGGATCTCACCCTGATGTGGGTATTTTCATGCCGCCTGAGATCAAAGAGACCCCAGGAGAAATCCTCCTGATTGGGGACTATTCTGTCAATGTGAAACACATTGATGTTGTATCATTCTTGACTTTGTGTAGAAAACACGTCACATTAGCTAGTAGTGTAGAAAATATGATGCGTTTATCCCATGGTGAACTATCTCAGATCAATTATCTTTGATTGGCTAATGGTGGAAAAAATTGCCAACAACTCCTTTAGAGATTCTTTTAGCATATGCAAGAATATTTCCAATAGGTGCATCAACAATAGTTATTTGCTAAATTGTTTAAAAATAGTTAAAAATAAAGATAAGCAATGGTGGCCCAAAATGATTGTTGAAGAAGAATTAAAATGAAGGAAGAAGACTTGGATGAAGTGGAACAATACATAGATTAGCAAGTAATACATTGTTTTGCAATATTGCTCTACAATAATAAAGAGCTAAGAAAGTTTGTGTTTGAAAAATTTAGAACTATAATGTGGACAAAGCAGGCTGGTCAGAAAAAAATACATTATATCAAAGAGTTCAACCCCTTGGATGAGCATAATGAAAAATGCTACCTAAGAATGACAATAAAGGGAAAGGCTGGACTTCTCATTGTGCAAATCAAAACTAGGTCTCACCATCTTAGGTGTGAAATGAACAGATGGATTGTCCCTAAGAAGGAGTGAGAGGAAATAACTTATTTTCTCTAATAAAGGGGTAGTGGAAATTGAATGATAATTCATATTCTAGTGTACAACATATGAGGATATTCATACATAATATGAGGATAATTTGAAGGTGAGTAGTCTAAATGAGCTATTTAAGGAGGCAAGACTTCACAAAATTGTGAGCATCTTGATCAAGATCCACAATGAAAGAATGACAATGGGAAATTTGAAAATTGTTAACAATACTACTCTTTACACTATAGGTTGATAATCTCATAGATGTTATTAAAACTCATTCATTCATTTTTTAACCATTCTTGGTGAAATTATGGTTGAGACACATTTGAATAATAAAAAAAGAATGAAAATTGATCCCCCAAATTAGCTCACCCTCATATTGTTAGGGTAACACCTTCCACATAAAAATTAAATCTTCACATAAGAATGAATGCTCAATTGCAGGGTATGGCTATGTTCACCATAAAACTAGTAATTGTACCTTGGTGTGCAATGGGTACACCAAAGAGTTGTAGGAGTTGATTAGGAAAAAAAATAGTATATTTTTTGTGTACTTATGTGCAATACATAAGGTCAATTGGCAGGACATTTAAAAAATGACATTGTTTATGCAACAAAGGTCTTAATGGAGACATGCTAGGTTTAAATCAACTATGCATCCCCATTAGGGATACAAACAAGACTCAAACATAACCTCTTATTAGACTCGATTACCAACAAGCTTGTGTGTGTGTGTGTGTGTGTGTGTGTGTGTGTGTGAGAGAGAGAGAGAGAGAGAGAGAGAGAGAGAGAGAGAGAGAGAGAGAGAGAGAGAGAGAGAGATTGATTTTATTAACCATTATAATATTTTTAAAAACATACTTACATATATATTTTACACATTAATCATATAATTATGAATAATATATGATTTTAAATTATATATTATTATGTTATACAATTTTATCATAAATAAATGATGAAAACATTTATAATTTAGCTGATACTCTGTGAAATATAATTTTTTTGCCAGGAAATTGTCAGCCTCTTTGCCGAAGGTTTTAGTTTTCCAGCTATGAAAATAACTTTGAGTTTTTTTTCATGTTACTTTGGCAAGTTACCTTTTTTTTTTCCCATTCTTATCCCTATTTTTTCTTGGAAACCTAATTTGTTTTTAGTATCTTCTAAGGGAGGTGCTCATATTCAAAGCAAAGGGAGAAAAATATGAAGATGAAAATGACAATATTTTTTCTCCTTCTCTTTCTTCTGTTTGCAACTTTGTAGCTACCAATATTCTTCCTTGCCTGGTAAAAATATTATAATTATAATTTCTATAATTTTTTATAGTTTATGTGATTTAGTTTGCATGCTTTTGAAAATTTTGAGGCTGATATGAATGAGTTAGTATGCATCTGGAAATATCTATTTTAAGTTTTTCTTAAACCCAAATCTCAATCACACTAATGATGATCTTCATCACGATAAGTAAAAGAAGAGTAAATAGTTATTTTGATAAGAATTGCCTAAAGTTGTTTCAATTTCATTTCAAAACTACTCAAATTCTTTCAATGTCTATTTAACTTCATAGATTTCACAGTAATTAACATTAATGATGAGGTTGCAAGTTCAACCATCATTGCAGTGTCCCAATGCTTATTGTTGCATGTGCAAGGGTGAGATTTTTCTTGTTCCTTATGTTCGAGGCCTTAAATTTATGAGTATCTTCAAGTAGATTCATCTTGTGTTGTATCATAGCATATAGCCAAATTTTGTATTACACAAATGACTTATTATTAAAAGCTTTTATTTTTTACGTTTTTGGGGGTAAGCTTTATGTAGAAAAATTTGTCTTTATATTTTTTCATTTCTCATCACTAGCACTACCAATATCAATTACAAAATTAAAATATTTTTTAAACTGAAAGGGTTTCATAAACTATCAATGTAAAATATTTTTCATTTTTGCTTTCATTTTCCATTTTGATCAATATATTGAATAGGTTGAACAATAGAAAGCAAAGTCACATTCTTTAACGATCATTTTTTAATGAAGATTAAATATTAATTGGTCAATATTATGAAGTTTTCTTATTTATTAAAAAATGATGTTTGAGGATATCAAATTTAAATAACTTTTAGTATTCATAAAATATGAAATTAGTAATCTCTTTGATTGAAGAAAGTAAAATATCTTAATTTTTTTTTTTTTGGTTGTGACGGAAAGAATCAATTTATCTAGACATAATAAAGGAGATATACAAAAATATATTATATTTGAAGTGTATATATCTACTTTAATTGTTGAGAGAACCTCAAAATATCTAAATATCTGTTAATAATTAAAACTTTCAAGCAACAAACTATTGAATTAACAAAATATAAATATATAGACACACGATAATAATATTATGTAATATTTTTTTAATATTCACAATTAACTGAAATCTCTAGACAAGCACTAAGTACTCTATAAAAAATATTTCACATATTCTTGTGATCAAAATTTTAAAGTTGTTCTTTAACAAATTTAGGTATGAAAATTGTCAAAATAGAATTCATGTATGCTTAAATTGAGTTAATTAATGATCCACAATTCCTTCTACCTACATAATGTTAAAATGATCTATCTACTTTTCAAATTATACTCTTTTCAAATTATACAAAACATATCACTTTCTTGAAAATCAAAACTTAAATGAAATCATCTTTGCACGTAGTATTATATGATATAAACGAAGGCACTGACGCCGAGGGTAGGAGGGGTTACAGACCTGAAGCCCGCGCTTTCAAAGCTTTCAAGCAAATGTGATTTGGCATGTGTAAAGCCAACCTCCGCCATTTTTGCCACCACGGGAGATTTGGAACAAGGTATGGACTTTCATCAGATGATGTCTTTGGAACAGCCTTGGTAGACATGTATGAAAATTGTGCAAGCATAGACCAAGAATGTGAAGATATGCGGTCTCATAACAGGACACCTAGAAGAAATGCGGTCTCGTGGAATGACATGATTGCAGGATATGCGCTAATGGATTTGTTGAAAAGGCTTTTGAAACTTTCAAGAAAACTCAATGGGCAGATGTAAAGCCCGATTCCACAGCCTTTAGAAGCGTCTCTCCTGCCTGCACCAATATAAGGGTTTCAACGGTCCCTCCACAGGCGAAGGCCGCTGGTAGGGTCCAGATTATGGTCTAAATGGAGGCTTGTGACGGAGCATGGTATTTGGGTTGTTCAGCGTTTACAGAGTGTTACTTTCCTCCGCCGAGATAGAGACTCTAATCCCTTTGTTTATGGCAATAGAATTGGGTCTCATTGCTGCAAGGGCATTGGAGCAGGGCTCACTCCTTTGCTGGAGTGTGTCATATCACCTATAAATGCTAAAACAGCGGTTAAAAGAAGGCAATCCTCCATCCTACCGAAACGGCGCCTCCGACGATGTCACCAAAAAATCTCAAACAGTGATGCGATATCATGTTTAATGGCTGAGATTAGTTAAGTCATCTTGCAACCCTCTCCACATTTCTCAACCATTGATTTTAAAAAGCAGGATCTTCATTTTATTTATAAAACATCTTTGGTGTAATTACAACGCTTAGCTCCGTGCGACGGACACAGGTACATGCCGATGATCATAGCACCTGAATAGGTTTCTTCCTATGTTGAATTTCCATTTCTGATATTCTTCATGGCTTTACAACATTTCAGAAATCCTGCTTTCATACATTCAAATGAATTCAAAATTTTGAAAAGGCTTCTTCACGACAACGATAACGGAGAAAATTTTGCTTCTTTGTTTGTTGAAAGTACACCTTCCCCTTCTCTTAGAACCACAGCTAGTGGGTTTACAAGGTCTACATCTTCACAACTTGCGGACAGTCTCTCCAACGCATTTTCTGCAAGGAATCATAGAAACCTGGAAGAGCTGAATAACTTTGGACCCCACATCACTCAAGGGGTTGTTGAAATTGTTTTAAATAGGCAAAAACATTGGAAAAATGCCCTTGATTTTTTCAAATGGGCTGCCCTCCAAAATGGTTATAAACACAACTGCTATACATATAATACAATGGCCTCAATTCTCGCAAAAGGAAAGCAAACATGGGCATTGAGGGATCTCATGGACGAGATGTTCAAAGAAAGATGTAGAATGACTCAAGGAGCATTGGGTTTTCTGATTAGGTGCTTTGGTCTTGCGGGGATGGTGGATGAAGCAATGCACTTGTTTGGTCAAGCTGGAATTTTGAACTGTGTACCTAATGTGTATACATACAATTGTTTGCTAGATGTTTTGGTAAAATCCAAAAGATTTGATTTGGTTGAGATGAGGTATAATGAGATGCAAGGGTATGGATTTGTGTCTGATAAGTTTACTCTTACAGCTCTTTTGCAAGCTTACTGTGGTGTGGGAAAATTTACAGAGGCTTTGAATCTATTCAAAATTATGCTCCAGCATGGTTGGGTTGATGAGCACGTGCTCACTGTTTTGCTTGTTGCTCTTAGCAAGTCTGGAAAGGTAGACATGGCTTTGGAACTGATAGAAAGCACGAGAAAGCTTGAGATAAACCTAACCGAAAAAACCTTTTTTGTGCTGCTACATGGATTTGTCAAGGAGAATCAAGTTGACAAGGCTCTTGAGCTTGTTAAACACATGAGGGAAGCGCATATTAGATTAGACTTATTTACATACAGGGTACTTATTGAAGGTCTTTGTGAAAAAAATGAATGCTTGAAGGCTTATGATTTGTATCTTGAGATAAGAGATTCCGGGCTGTGTCCAGATAAGGGTATTTACAAAAAACTGGTTTGCTCGCTCAGTAATGAAGGCCATTGGGATGCAGTCAATAGGTTGTTGGAAGATGGATTGATTTTTCAAGGTGGTTCTCTTGCGTCTTTGTACAATGCAGTTTTGGAAGGACTTTTGAAGGCTGGTAAAATAGACGAGTCATATTTGCTGCTTCGAGAGATGATAAGGTTTCATAGTTTACTGTTTGAAGGGGCATCAGTGATTCCTGCTCTTCACTTTGTAAAAGTTGAACAGGGATCTGTTAGATTCTCGAAGGTAGTTTCTCCAGATACTGCTTCCTTTTGTGTTGTTATTGATGGTCTCTGCAAAGTGGGAAATTTGGATATGGCATTAGGGCTTTTGAATGACATGGTGAGGTTAAGCATTATGCCCAATGCACAAATTTACAACTCCTTGATTCATGCACTATGCAGCTTAGACAGGCTGGCTGAGAGTTACAAGCTTCTGGATGATATGAAGGAAAGAAGTATTAATACAACACAATATACTTACAATTCGATTCTTGGATGCCTGTGCAAAACAGACAAGGTTAGTGAAACTCTTGACCTGATGAGGAAGATGAGGCTTCATGGTTACACTCCTTGGATTAAACATTATACCTTACTTGTTAAAAGGCTTTGTCAGTGTGGTAAAATAGCTGATGCTTACAATTTCTTGAATGAAATGATTCAAATAGGGTTCCTACCAGATATGATTGCATACTCTGCAGCTATTGATGGCATTTGCAAAGTTGGTGAAGTGGATCATGCACGGAAACTTTTCAAGCAGATGTCAGAACAGCTTTATGTTCCTGATGTAGTTGCTTACAATATTCTAATAAACGGATTCTGCAAGGTTGGCAGAGTAAATGATGCCCAGCAAATCCTGAATGAAATGTTGGAAAAAGGACATGCACCAAGCGTGGTGACCTACAATGCTATGATGGATGGGTTGTGTAAAAATGATGGAGTTGACCAAGCACTCCTGTACCTTCCTAAGATGGTTTCAGAAGGGAGGCCTCCCAATGTTGTTACATATACAACTTTAATAAATGGTCTTTTCAATGCAGGACGAGACACAGAAGCTCTTGCCTTG
Source organism: Chamaecyparis obtusa (assembly GCA_027943335.1). NCBI lineage: Eukaryota > Viridiplantae > Streptophyta > Pinopsida > Cupressales > Cupressaceae > Chamaecyparis > Chamaecyparis obtusa. Next base: position 916,372 of record BSBK01000566.1, read on the forward strand.
TGGAATGAAATGGAACAAAAAGAATGTCATCCTAATATAGTTGCATATACAGCTTTGATTGGAGGACTTTGCAAGTGTAATAGGGCAAAACTTGCCTTAGTTTACCTGCACAGAATGCAAATTAAGGGCATAGTGCCTGAGGTACTCACATATAGTGTGCTAATTAACAGTCTTGTCGAAGAAGATGAAATGGTTTCAGCTTGTGAGGTTCTAGATATGATGGTTCAGAACATAAATAATCATAACCCTACTGATAAGGCTTATCGAGTCTTAGTGGCTGGTCTTTGCAAGTTGAGTGAAGATAAAATGGGTTGTGCAGCTGTATGTAATACTATTGAAATGGGATGGCTTCCCACCATTCATAATTTAAAGGAACTGGAGAATGCTGCCAAGAAAGAGAACATATGAAATAAATACATTGGACAAGAGTTTATGTTTCTTCCTCCTGTTACAGTTGTGTACAAAATTAGCAACTTGAATTGTTGTATAAAAAGGTCAAGTTTTCTGAAGTCAAGCACACCTTGAATGTGGTTTAAGTTTCAATTCTTTTATTTTCTGTAGCAAAGAAGCTCAAGTTAACTCCGGACTAGATTTTGGCTCTCCTCCAGGTGTATGTGAATTGTAAAAGGTCAGTTCAGGCTGTTGATTATCTACAGACGCTATTTGGCATGGCTTTTATCCTACAATTCTATGATTGATGTGTCAAGCTTATGATATTATTAAAAGTTGTGCAGAACAAGAATACATCTTGATACTTGAGCTCTCTATTACGTTTAAATTCAAAGATGAATATATGGTTTATTCGACGGCGTCTCCACATGAAGATATTGTAACCGTACAGGAATATATGCAAATTCAATAAAGTCAACAAACTGCACAAATAAATGAGCATTCATTTGTTAGAGCAAAGAAAAAGAAGCATAATTTACAGCATTTGTGAGTTCATTTCAGCGCAGAATTCAAGAATAGATTCTCTTGCACATAAGTTTAGACTCTTAACTTTATTGGGTGTCATGTCACTTTCTCTACTTAGTTTTATCCAAGGAAAGGTGCTATGAAATGAACAAAGTTGCAAGAGTTGGGGAAGAATCAATGATCAAACCTAAAAACAGGATAAACTATTTCCATGTATGTTGTGTCTGTCCTGCTTGTGTAGGTGCCAGCTATCTGAGCCATGATAACATATCCCACGAACAGAGCCAAGAAGCATCCTGCAAAAAGCCCTGCAAGAAAGAACAATATGTTTAAAATGATACTTCAGTACTGGTACCTAGAAAACTCTTATGCAAACACTAGTATGGTAATGATTCCTTGGAATTCTTTCTTGTTAAGATTGTACAGGATACCCCACCCGAAAAGGATATCATTGGAATTTACAATGTCTGATAAAGCTTTATTTATCTAATTACAGCTATACTCTAAGGTTAAAGAATAACTTACTGATCAAAAAATGTGACTGTGAGATTCTTTAGGTTGCTTTGGTTTAAAATACTTCATAGCCTTTCTCTGATTGTCATCTGCAAATTGTTGAACAAATAGTTCTTCAACCTCATCCGAAAGTTTAATAACCTGCAGGTCATCAGGAACTCAAGACCACCATTAGATCTCTAGCAGGAAGTGGTATTTATGACTGGTAGCTCAACTTATAAATGTAAAATATGGAAACAACTATGCTAATTAAAGATATAGAATTATGTGAGCATTTTAAATTTTTTTATCTTTTATCTTTGATTTTTGTTCTAGTTGTTCAAATGTTTTTTTTGGGGTGTTGTCTTGAATACTGCAATGTAAATAAAGTGAAGTATATATAGTTGAATGAGGTTAGGACTTCAAAGCATACTCTATTTATCAGTGAATGAATGATTATGACTGACCCCTGTGCCCAGATATATTGGGGGATTTCTCAGCTCGTTGCCAAGGAGTGGATAGCAGGCCTGGTTTAAATTGTCTTCATTGCTTCATTTGGATTTCAATTTTCTAGTTATGTCAATGCCAATGGTTTCACCTAGCACCAACATCACTAATCTAAGATAACCAGAAAGTCTGAAGGCTTGTTAGTTTTTGTAATGTAGAACTTCTCTTGGAACTCGGAAAATGAGAAAAAAAAGTTGGGATTCTCCCGGAGGCAGATATAGACATTTATATGAAAATGAGTTGCAAATGACACTTCCGTTTTCAATGTTTAAGAGGCTGCGAGCTTGGAAATTTTGTTTTCTATAAACTCAATTGCTGATGTGATCCTTTAATTTCAGGCAGTTTTAGTTGATGGGCTGAAAGGAAATCTTCAAATAGATTATGTATTGAAGGTGTGGATTTTGTTTCTTTTATCAATGTCTCATGTTGGGGAGATATTATTCAATGTTATTTCCCATGGATCAGCTAGGACTCTAGGAGCTCCCACGTGTATGCTAGGATGATTTACCACTGAGTTACTGGTCCTCTTTGTGACCAGGTCTTTTTGGTAGGCTCCTGATTACTGTTTGTGGCATAGTATAACTATAAAGTATAAACCTTCAAAAAACATTTTGTTTGGTCTGATATTAATATTTTCTATGATATGATCATTACATGTTCCTTTCATCCATCACAGTATTCTTTGAAATGTTATGCATTTCATTCCAGTTCTGATGTTTTACAACTTACATTTTTCTTTTTAGATCCTTGGTTTGGATACTTGTTCAGACATCAAGATTGGTAATGCCATGCTAAGAAGAATTTCTGAAGGCCAGAGAAAAAGGGCAACCCTCTTGGAGAAAGGCCTTGAGCTGCTACCCAAAGACATAATTTATCAGTAACCATTTTAGTGTTTTTCTTCTTCTTGTCAAATTCTAGACCCACTTGGTGTAAATAGCCCTTGAAAATATGAGGTAGAAGTTTTCTTATGTTGTCTCTGAATCTGCAAAATATTATTCTCAGGAAGTCCTTATGTTGTTTGCTATTTATCTATGCCTTGCACTTCTCTAGAAGTTTGCTTCAGAAGGGACCACTAATTTATGAGCTGCATATTGCTCCAATAGTGGTAAAAAAAAGCCCACATAATCATATTTTTTTCTAGTTTTTTGTGAAAAGTTGTGATCCATGCAGTCCTTTAGTAATTGTGCTTTCTAGAATTATTGTGGACATTAAAATTGAAGGCATTAGTTGCCATTCGTGAGATCCTTTTATTCCTGCTTGTAGGCAGAGACTAATGTTTTCACTTCTGCAAATTATAATTAATTTAATCTTGATAATTATGCCAACGTCAACAGTGAAAATAAATATTTATCTTAATATTTTGCACTAATCAGACTTTTCAAATTTATATTTATATATTTTTTTTTCACTTTTCTTATTGGTCGGCCCTAATTTTGATGGTGTGACAATATTTTCTATTAACCAAAATATACGGAAAAAATCTTTCAACCAATGAGTAACAAGTGAGGGTAAAGATTTAAAAACTTCCCTAATGTTTTCTGTTCATGAATTCGATATCAATTTAAAACTTGTCTTATAGAATATAAGTTAGTTTTTATTATAGTTTTTATTAAGTGATGTGGCATTCTGTTGAACAGTTTAGTTTTTATTAAGTGATGTGACATTCTGTCGAACAGTTTAGTTTTTATTAAGTGATGTGACATTCTGTCGAACAGTCTATGCTTATGCTTTCTCAGTATATGTTTCAAACTTGAGGTGTTGAATCTGTTCTGCGTCTTTTATGCTTTTGAGGATGACCATTCCTAGTAGGGGAAAAAATCCATGTTTTAGCACAGAGAGCGAAGGAGCAAAGAAAAAGGGTGATGTTCTGCACAGAGAGCGAATGAGCAAAGAAAAAGGGCGATGTTCTGCACAGAGAGTGAAGGAGCAAAGAAAAAGTGCGATGTTCTGTTTGAGGAAAAATGCAATAGATATATACTAGTTTTCATTGATTTTCTGCAGCCCCTTCTGCACATGTCTGCAATCTGTGTGCTTGTTTTTCCAGGGAAAGGAACCATTTGTGCATTTTCTACTAAAAGCCAGGCCTGCAACTTTTCAACTTTCAATTTTACCATGCTGTTCCAACATTAGCCAGCCCAGCAGCTCTGTAGGTTTGGCCATCCTGATTATTTTGATCGTGTCTACAATTTGAGTATCATTTTAGGCCTATGTTTGATTGCCTGCTTTGGATAAATTTAGTTTTTTCTTCTTTATTTAATAAATGCAATTTTCTTGTTAATAGGAATCTGATTCTGAGGTAGTGCATTAAGATCATTTCTTGACATCCCCCCATTTGTGTGTTTTGATGGATTATCTTCCTGCATATTAAATTGTGATAACAAGATTTGAGCCACCCATCTATCCAACTTTACCAAAGCTGCAGCGATATTAAGCTAATTAATATGTCTACTCATAGAATTGTCCTTTTGGAGTCAATAGTTCATTTTTTGTTGATGCTCAATATTTTGGAAATATGCAGGTTGCGTGCAGAGATTATCCTGATCAAGGCATCTCTGCATGAAATATCATTTCAAAGTATGTCTTATCACAAGCATTGTGAAGGGGTAATTTAACTTAGTTTCAATTTAGGCTTTGTATTGAATTGCTATATTTTGATCTTCAATAAAAAGTGGTTGTTTTGGCCTCTTCGAAAGAGCAACAAATGTGATTCCTGACACATCAATGTTGCAGTGTAAATGTTATGCATGCAATGTTTCTGCACCGTGTTCCGGCTGGAACAATCAGCAGGATTCTACTCATTGCCATGCTTCAGCAAGGACGATTTATGGAAATTGTTAAGGAAAATGCATAAGTTAGCATGCATTGTTGTTAATTTGTTATATTAGTATGTTACAATCTTCTTCACTACCTTCATACACTATACATCATATTTTTTCACAGTTTTGTGCCATTATATTGGGCTCTTGTACTTCAAAGACCAAGATGTAGAGGTGTAGTTGACATATGCCCTTAGGTGTAGTTGACAAGATGTAGAGGTGTAATTTAAAGAATATGGTCTCATAGAATGTGGTGTATAGATGACTTAAGAAACAATGCAATTAGCAGGCAAAAACCCAAATTCTGCTACTATCGCCAGTATTATCCCCTTTGCCAACATCCCGGTCTTCGAGCTCTATCTGCTCCCCCCCCCCAATGCGCCTTTCCCCTGTTTCAACATATACTGGCAAGCATCCTCCAACCTGAGCCTAGATGATGCTTTAGGTGTCTATGATGTTGTAGAAAACATACATAAAGAATGTAACCACTGGTTCTACTCAGGGGTTAAAAATAATCACGATCGATGTTGAACCTAAAATCAGAGTTGCAAGTAAGAAGACCACAGACTCCATGACGGATTATATTTATTGATTAATCCTAAAAGCCAGTGAAAAAAATATTAAAAAATGATTATTTAAATCAGGTAATATTATCACTAAAGCATAATACATGGAAAACAATAGAGTCAATGTAGCACAGAAACTTGGTATCCAGGAATTCAGTAATGAAAGCTCAAATCCAAGAATCTAAAGTTTCCACTTAAAACATACTGAACAATGTTCTTTATTTTTCTAAGCAAGGAACTCTATTCCTCCACTCAAAAAGTAAATTTTTTTTTCCAATCAAGACCAGGGGACTTTATCAAACTGCCTAGTCAGTAGCCAACACAACATCAACTCTATATTTATTCACTTCATGAGATCTCAAACATTAGTATAGTATTAGGAGTAAAAATTCCTCTTATCTAGCTATCGTTCTTTTATCAGCTCTATATCCTCTTTCCATTAGTATTAATCTCTTTTCTTTTCCACCTCTTTCATGCTCTTCCACCTCTTTCATGCTCTTCATCCTCAAGTCTCTTTCTAATTCCTATCATTTGCTGTTCTGCATTGAAACTATAAAGATCCCTATTGTCCAACCGCTCTCTTTGCAAAATTTATGTAAGGTTTGTACTTGGGTTGCCTATTTTTGGAAACGATGTCTTTTACTCTCACCTCTCCAAAATCCCCTCTCTAAGTCACAACCACTTTTCTTGAATAAAAATCCCCTCTCTAGGTTACAGCCACTTTTCTTGAATACTTAAAATGTAGAAAGTTGAACCCCTACCAACAATGAACAGTTAAAGAAAAACTAAATCTGCCTGGTTATATTTATATCCTTTTCTCCTTCACATGTGCTTTTCATAGGATTTGCTCATCTTTTCTTATGTTGTAGAATTATACAAAAACAAATCAAAACACCTTTTTGTTTTAGATGAGCCTTGTTTCCTATTTATTTTTGGGGAACTGGGAGTTCGACTAAAGTTTGAACCTTCATCTCAACACTATTATTGATAGCTCAGTGAGTTAACAAACTAAAAAACCTTTCAACTAAGACTCCATGAACTTGTCTTCTCCTATTTTAATGAATTAAGACTTTCATGAACCTTTGAACCTTTCTCCACGCCCATCTGGCCTTTTTAGTGCTTTGGCATTTCATTGAACTACCGGTTTTTGTTGACACTAAACCTTTTAACAATGATATATAGATTTTCTAACTTCCTTTCAAACCTATTTATAAGTCTTGTTGAAAATATCTTTCTTTTGGTGAACTCGGATTTCAACTAATCACTTCTCTGCGGACCATTCTTTACTTCACATCATCAACTTCCCCTTTTCAGCATTTTCTTCTTGCTAAGAATGAAGAAGTTCCCGAACCAAGTTTTGGATGAAACTAAGGGTTTGAAAGCATACAAAAACTTTTTAACCTTTTCTCCTCTGTGTTTTGGTGAACTGACATTCCAACAAACTCGAGATCCAATGAACCTTTTGAGCGAACCTTGAAGTTCATGAACTTGAAAAAGTGTTGAAACTAGATGTTTAACTTTTTCAAAAAATTTAAACTTATTTTCAAATAGCTTTTTTTGAGTTGAACACATTTAGCCAAAGAAAACCTACATTTGAGCAACTGACACACAACTAAAATTGAATTAAAAACTAAATTAAAAATTTAAAGATAAGCTAAACAACCAAGAATTGAATATGAAGGTTTATATTGAAGATGATATCACATAATATTCTAGCCTATGGGAGATAATGATGCAAATCCATAAAAACCCAAGCAAGATTCCAGCTAGGCCAATTTCACTGTCAGAGGGATTACTCAAAAGAAAGTAAAACGGTAAATTACAAGAGGACGTGACCTTTCTGACATAAGTAAAACATGCACACGTGAGTATAGAAACTGAGAGCATAAGCATAATTTCATTTGTGCATATATTTACGCTATTGTGTATGATGAGATGTTTTGATTATTCCAAGATGATTAACCTGGGATGATTGATTCCCTAAAGAAAGTTTACCTTGATCTTGGCATATGTTTGAATTTTGATCTTGCCAAGGGAAGTCATTTTGTGCTTTAGGAGTTGCATAGTGAAAGGTTTAACTGGTTTTGGTGTGCCACTCTGCTTGAACATCGTGTGAAAGGTTTAAATTTAACATCATATGATTGATTCCCTAAATAAATGTAACCTTGATCTTGGTAAATGTTTGAATTTTGATCTTGCCAAGGGAAGTCATTTTGTGCTTTAGGAGTTGCACAGTGAAAGGTTTAACTGGTTTTGGTGTGCCACTCTGCCTTCTAATGATTTAACAACCATTTGTGTATTTTTGTGTTTGTCAGGTGACTAATAAAATATGTGATCATTCCTACCCAGACAGATCATGCCTTTGAGATCCTACAGAACAAAGTTTCCCAATTTGATTGTTCATTTTGGTACAAGCTATTTAATTTTTTTGCTCAGTATCAAGATCTTTTAAAAGTCCTGTTAGTTTGTATGACACATTGGCATTACTCTAGATGATGTATTCAAGTACCTCTGAAAGGTTTGTAAAGCTCGGGGTCAATTTTGTGAAGCAGCCAGATGATGGTACATGCTATTTCTATTTTACAAACTAAGAAAGAGCTGTCTTAAAAATAGAAGGAAATACATTCCCACGAGCACACAACATGCCTATCATGTAACAAATAGGATTCTTCAACACTCTAAACTGAATTCCAATCCATGTGACTACCAAATGGTGCCTGAGTTGCCTGATGCAATAAGAGAATACTTGAACAATAATGAAAGTTTGTTGTGCAACATAGCAAATGCTTGCACAACCACTGGAAACTTATCCAACAACTTGGATCACTCGTGCAACAACAAGAAAGCTTGGGAAACATCTATAACACTTGTGCAGCAACATGATTATCTTGCACAACAAAATGGATCCTCTGCTGCGGAACATGAAAGTCTTGTCTAGCAACTAGTGTTAAACACTAGGAACTCTTGAACAACAATAGGAATCTCGTATGCTGCAGTCAAAAACCTGAGTAACTTATGAAGCAACTAAGTCTTGCATAACAACTTTGAAGAAACATGGACAACAAAATGAAGTCCTTGAGCAACAACATTGTTCTCATGCACAATAAGTATGATCTCTACCACATCTACTTCCACACCTAGCAGCCAGATGGCCTCTCACAATAGCTACATCACGTATTTGTACCTTAGACAATTTGAGCAGCCATAAATTGATAAGAAAAAAGAACCATAACGACAAATATCTCAAAATAAGAGGCTAAAAACAGGTAGAGGTCTCCTCTCTCAGAAGAGGAGGGCATCCAATGGTCTACCGAGTTCCATCATCCATTTAACATCAGGAATCTATTCTCAGTTTTTCTCTAATGTTTTCCTTCCCTTGCACTTGGTGGAAACACAATTTTGTTTTTGCCTCAAGCTTTCAGTCTCAGAATTATTAAGAATTTCTATTGAGGCCATTTAGAGTTCTCGATCCTCTAAATCCTCCGAGTCTCCTCCAATAGTACATCTGGAACATCCTCGAGGGACTTCTCCCCATGAATTGTAAAGATGTTAGGAATGACTAGAAGGGTTTGTTGGTTAGAAATATTGTAATACTGTACCAGGTAACTAATTCTGATGTGTGCTATCAGTCTTGACCGAGACCTCTTGGATCTTGCCTCCAACATTTAACCTGCAGCCACCAATTAATATCTATTTTTGGAGGCTCTAGTTTTGAAATCCATTAAGGAATTTTTTGAACAACCAAATGTATTTTGAGGAAACTTATTGTAGGCGAGTTAGTTTGAAAGCTAAATAGAAAGGCAAAAAGGAAAATAAAAAATGAAACAATTACGTCTCTCAGAAAAGTGTGAACTGCAGCAGCAGAGTTTGTGAAGAGGAATTGGAGGAAGAGAAAGGAGTGCTGTGCAGCAGCAGAAACATCACTGCCAATTGTTTTATTGTTGTTTTAGTGAAGATAAAATATGTTAAATAAAAAAGACCCATCAAAAACACCATCCAAGTACAAAAGCATTCGATATCCCTAAAAATGTTAAACCCAACCTTATCCAATTCAAATTTCTAGGGAGTTTGTCATATGGCCCATTTAGTATTGTTTTGTTTTTTGGCCTATTGTTCACATCACCAAGAAATAGATAGAGATCGATCATTTAGATATGGCATATGTAATTTTACTTTAATTTTTAATATAGGATTTGGGTGGTTAAAAAGTCTCTTGCTAAGTCGAAGTAATAATTGCTTTTGTAAACAGGGTGGTTGAGAAGTTTCTTAGAAGATTATGGAGTTACTATGTTGATTATTTTATGGACACCATTCTCATACAGTGTATATGATCTGTGCCTGTTGGTTTTCCTAGAAAGTTTAATAGTCCAAATCCTTTAGGCACTTGGACTTTCATCCAACTGCAGTGTGGTTAAGGTTAGCGGAGACTACCCTTTTCTCCCAGGATTTGCAAACCACATGGTTTTCAGTTGCTTCAGTATCCTTTATTTTTACTATCTATACTGATATTTTTGAAGTTTTTTTAGCTGTTGATTCTTCTAACAACCTATTTTTGTAGAATATGCAGAAGGTGTCACCACAAAATTTGCTAGCTGCATTTATCCCTGGCATTATGATTGCACCTGGCTTTCCTTCTTTGATCCCAATGTGGCAGCTTAATTGGCTCAGCAAAAAAGGTTGAATTTGAGAATTCCATCAGCTCACCGCTACGATTTACTCCTATTGGGCATCATACTTTTGCCTGATCTTTCTCCTAGCTTAAGTCTCAATTCCTGCTTGTTCTTTTACACTTGTACTTCACCAAGTAACCTTTTTAATATATATATATATATATATATGATTTGAGTTTCTTAATTGCAGATTTGAATGTGTGGATTGGTTGGAATTCCTGCATCAGATGGTGCACTGCCACAATTTCCAATGCATAATCTCTTATCAACCTTCGTTATTTTTTTTGTATTGGGTAGGGGCTCTAGCCGTAGCGCAGCTCTTGTTATGATGGTGTCCAGTTTTTTTTTCTTGGGTCTACATTTTGGATCATGTCATTATAAATACCCATATAAAAATCTAACTTTTAAAGATAACAGTTTTCCACAATCTATTATTTTTGGAAGAGATTGGTTGTATTTTTTTGCATCAACATTTCAGATTACACTCTTTGATCTATTATCATATTTTAATTAGCTTTTGATGTTAATTTATTTTAGATATTAGCAACCCTAGTATTATATTATTATTTATTATATTCTTGTTTTGCAGTTGTCACATTGGTTTGTGTGAAACCTCTCCTTTCTCCCTTCCCTTCCCACATCTTTTTAATCTCATTGGATGCGCAACAAAACTATTTTCCTACTCTCTCTTACTTCCTTATGATGGATCACAAAGTGTGATATGGAACATTGATGCAAAAACACACAATTTCTTCCCGAAACAAGAAAATTCTTATTCTTGATTGAAATTAAAGCGTTTCCGGTTTTCTTTCTTTCAGCTGCATTTTGGATCATGCCATTGTGAATACCCATTTAAAAATGTAACTTTTAAAAATTACAGTTTTCCACAATATATTTTTTTTTGTTGTCGTTTGGTTGTATTTTTTTTTACATCAACCTTTCTGCAGTTTCTAATTAGCTTTTGATGTTAATTCATTTCAGATATTAGCAACCCTACTATTATATTATTATTTATTATATTCTTATTTTGCAGTTGTCCCATCGATTTGTGTGAAACCTCTCCCTTCTCCCTTTCCTTCCCACATCTTTTGAATTTCACTGGGTCTCCAACAAACCATTTATCTATTTTTTTAACTCTCTTACATTCTGATGATCTGAAATGTTGATGCAAAATAACACAATCTCTTCCAAAAACAACTAGAAAAAAATGTAACTCTTGATTGAAATAATTTTTTTAAAAAATGTTTTTGATGCACAGCTAGCTTCCTGGTGAATCTGATTTGCTGTTAGCTTCTTGGGATTTGGTACAAAGGGTGGTTTTGCATTTTAGGGTCAAAAGAAATAACCATGCAATATGTGATCAAGAAAGATGGGAGGCAGCAATATGTGTGTTTTGACAAAAATATTGCGTTTTGAAAAGCAAAGAGTTACGGACTGAATATAGAACACAATGACTATCATGGTTGCTCAAATTATCTGTTCTAGTGTTTGTGACAATCGAATATTTATTTATTTTTCCATCTATATTGCTGATCGGCTGCAAGCCTCTAAGCAAAGCATTAGGAAAAGGGCGCGACTGGGCAAACTTCACCATTCCAACACCAACATAGTTTTTTGGGCATTCAAGATAGGATCACAGAGCTTTGTATTCAGTCCATAACTAAAGTTTTTCAGCTCCAAAATAATCTTGTCAAAATGCACAATTTTTCTTACCATCTCCCTTATCAGACCATACGTCATGGTGTGTTCTGAATCTTATATGGTACTCGATCCATTCTATCAGAATTTATCACATGTCAACATTGTTTTGGAGATATTTGAGCATCCATCATGGGCATCATCTAGGTTTTGAATCATGTGCAGAACTCAATGGCATTCATCTTCTTGCATTTTTTTAATATTTGGAATTAGAGATCATCTTGCAAACGATTGTGTTGTTTCTTTTTTAAGGGGAGAAATATTGTTGAATGATAATAAATTCCGTGTCATGCATCTACTTGCACGACAAGCATCACAATCATCATTTTTAAGCTGAGGGTGGGGTGTCACACGGTTTTTCTCCTATCGCGAAGGAGGGACAATTTCCCCAATTGAGATTAACAAATGGGTACCATAACTTGCTTATGTTTTTGCCTAAATTTTTTACAACTACACAAACTAAAACAAAACTTATCAATTAAAGAAAGATCAAAATATACCCAAATAATGACACCAATACTTCGATATGTCAAAATACTGACAAGAAGTTACAAGTCACATATGATATACAATGTACATGACTCGATTGATCTAGGTAAAAGAAAACCAAGATAGAAACAAAATAGTTATAATTCTGAATGTGCCAATGTAATGATAAATTTGTAATTCATAAAGAATGACGGTGGCCTTTTATAGAAAGAAAAACACCAATATTTTGTTTACAAATCAATGCACTAAATTTTACCAAGAGACTTATAGTTCCAATAAATGAAAGGTAAAAGTAATTTAAAATGTAATTTAGTTTTGTATATTTGTTTTATAGTTAATTTTTTATTTCTATTAAGATAGTTAATCAACATTTACGAGTATAACATCATGGTTCAACGTTATAAAAGAGACTACTACTCACAACCCCCATCACATATATAGTTACAAAATTGGGGTAGTGGAATACCAACTAATAAGCTATCTAATACTTAAAAGTCATGTTCATTCGAAAATACATAGCAAAAAAGAGAGGAACTAAAACTTTTTATGGACTGTTTAATCCCAACCATCAGATTGACTGGCTGTGGTACCAGGAGCCCTTGTACATTCATTTTGATTATACTAATTATACTCTTGTTCATAGTTGAGACTTGAGTTCCATCTTGATGGCCTTTCCTGCGGAGGGGAGGTAGCAGTATTTTCTTCTTGAACTCCAGGGACAACATGACAGTTTTGAAGAAGTTTGTTTAGGTCCTCCACTTCAGTAGGAGCAAGGAAGCTCTGGTACTCCTCAACATAGTGTGCTGCATGAACTTTGTCTTTGCTAACTAGGATGCTGCCCTCCTGAACCAGCGTCAAAAACTCGCTCTTCGTGATATTAAGTACCAAAGCAACCTGTGACATAATATTAAAGTGTGTGAGCTTAAGATTAAACTCAGTAGGCTTCCTTTTCTCCATCTGAAAAACTTCTATGTTCCTGTCCTGCCAAAGAATCCACAGAACTTCAGTAGTCAAAGTAAACCAAAACACATTTAATCTAGAATCAAACATCTCAACATAACCAGCAAGGATTTCACTCCAAGAAATGACAACATTGATAGTCCTCAAGTAGGGTGAACCAAGGAAGATAGACCAAATCTTGCGAGCGTATAGACAATCAAAAAATAAATGTTCAAAAGTTTTAACAGAATTACAAATACTACACAAAATAGGGGCAAGACCAACATAAGACAAAACAGGGCCAATAGCAAGCTTTTTTATGAGAAGTAGCCATTTAAAACAAAGTTTTTTTGGTTCAACTTTGCCTTTCCAAAAATATTCAAAGAAAAACATCCAATTAGAAAACGGGTTAATTTGCCCCCAACACTGGGTGACACAAGTGACGAGAGAGGAATCTTTCTTCAAATTATGGAACAGTTGCTTCGTAGTGGTCTCAGAGAGCACAATCCCATTTATCCATTTACTCTTATTAAGAAATACTGTTGTGTTAATAATGTCTCCTTTAATCTCTCCATTAACTGCTTTCTTAATAAGAGTGTATGTTTTCTTTTGAGAATCAAGGATATTAAATTTAGATATAAGGAACTCCCAAGACCCTAATTTCCCATCCTCCAAGAGGTCTTGAATCACAGATATCCCTTTCCAGTTCCACAATTTTGCTGAACAACTCTGAGTAAGGGCCAATGGTTTGTCATTCAGCTTTAAGCCCCACCAAATAGATCTATCCCTCACTGCAAAGTATGGAGGGCCGCCTACAGCTCCCCTATATGGAATCAGCTGCCTAACCTAGATCCAAGCCTTCCATAAAGTTTGGAAATTTTTTGAACCAAACAGTTTCACTTTAAAATCTCCTAGAACTATGTCACAAGTAGGCACATTTCTCCACTGTTTCCCTTTTTTTTATGACTGATCTATCAATGTTATTTCTAATCAAGATTTTCCAGGGTTCATTACCCCATAATGCTTTGAGAACCCATTAAGCTGCAAGAACATAGCCATGCACTTTAATATCTTTTAACCCCAAACCTCCTCGACTTTTTTCTTGACAACACCAATCCCATTTAACGCAATGTCTTTTTTTGTTTCCTTTCCCATTAGACCAAAGGAAATCCCTAAAGATTCTTTCCAACATGTTCACCTGTGAATTAGCAAACAACCATGTGGAGACATAGTAAATATGATGTGCTGATAGGACTTTTTGAACCACTTGCATTCTCCCGGCAATGGATAAAGTCTGTGTCTGCCATTTTAAATGCTTTTTGTTGATCTTTTCATAGATCCAGTCCCACATGCAACCAAGATTGGGTTCTACAGAAAAGGGGATGCCAAGGTATTTGACAATGGTATTAGGGCCAGCCCACTGCCATCCTTTTAAACTTAGCCAACTAGGTGGATCATTAGACCATCCTAGGATAGTGGATTTGCTTGGTGAAATTTTTGATCCCGAGGCTTTACAAAAAAGATTAATTCTATTCATGGCATTCTCAAAATTATCTTCAGAAAGTTCAAGGAACAAAGAAGTGTCATCCGCAAACTGAACATTATTCTTCACTGTTGGGGAGAGAGATGCCTTTTACTGGGGGTCCCAAAGATTGAGCTCTTAGGATGTAAAACATAGCATCTGCAGCAATAACAAATAGAGAAGGAGCTATAGGACATCCTTGTCTAATAGATCTCTGAAGTCTAATTGGTTTAGATGGGGATCCATTGACATCCACTATAGTGGAGGCATCTTTGAATAACAAGTCTATCCAATTATAATAATTTGGTGGGAAGCCAAAAGCTTTCAACATTTCTAGCACAACGTTCCATTCGATCCTATCATATGCTTTTTCAAAATCAAGAAGCACCATTGCCACCTCCTGCCCATCTGATTTAGCCCAATGCATAGCTTCCCAGTTGGTAACAAGGTTTTCTAATATATATCTTCCTTGAATAAAGCCTATTTGAGTAGGGGAAATAAACTTGTTCAGAAGGGGAGCAATCCTTATGGCAAGGACTTTGGCTAAAATTTTATAAGATAGATTAAGCAAAGTAATGGGCCTCCAATTTTTAACAAGAGTATTATCCCCCGCTTTAGGAAGAAGTTTAATAACTCCTCTATTAATGTTCACACCTAGAGATCCTTTCGAGAAAGCCTCTTCATAAACTTTCAGAAGTTCAGGCCCTACCCAATTTTTATTCCTCTTATAAAATTTTGCAGGAAGACCATCAAGCCCTGGGGATTTCCCATTGGCAAAGGATTCAATAGCAGCCATGATCTCGTTAAGAGATATTGCTTTGTTGAGGATGCATTGTTCATTGTCAGAGATTATGCTAGGAATGAACTTGACACAAGTTTTCAGAGCTTCATTACTATCCCTGGACACTTTTGTTGAAAATAGGTTATTGTAGAACTGATGGAAAGCAAATTTTATTTCTTCTGGGTTATTAGTCTACCTACCTTTAAGTTGAATTTCATTAATCAACTCCCTTCTCTGCTCGGCTCTGATAATGTTGAAGAAATATCCGGAACCTTTATCCCCCTCTATGATCCAATTCATTCTGGCCCTAATTCTCTGTCCCTGGATCTTATACCTTTGTATGAATCTCAGATTATGTTTAGTATTAGCAAGTTGAGCCTCTAATACATGGTTATTACCTTTACTTTGGAGTTCTTTTTCAACATTGTTCAAACTAATTTTCCAAAAGGATTCTTCCCTGTTCTTGTCCATGGCCAACTTCTTACCAATAACTTGAAAAATACTCTTCCATGCATTTACCAATAACTCCCATAACATAATACTATCAGCATGAGGATTACAAAGTTTAACCAATTCAGTGACCATTTCAATAGCCTCCAAATTATCTGGATCCTCCAAGATGGAGATATTGAGTTTAAATGAATTGGTTCTATCATTATCTCCATCAGGGCTATAGCTATCAATAATCTTGAGACAGGTCTAAATATGGGAGTGATTAGAGATAGAAGCAGGGAAAACTAAAACTGGAGCATGATTACTATCAGGAATGAAAGAGAATGAATAGGAGTCTCCATAGAACCTATTGAGTCTGCAATAAACCCTCTGTTTACCCTTTTGGTTATTACACCAAGTGAACCAAATATCTAGGAATTTACCATGCATTTGTTCCAGTGGATCAAGGAGATTAAAATTTCTCTAAAATTTTTGCCAAAAGAAGTATTCATTCCCTTTCCAAGAGTGAGCTAGCCCTCCTAATTTGTCTGTTCTATGCTCCACCATATTAAAATCTCTTACGAACAGCCAAGGAATTTTAAGCAAGTTTGAACAACACCAATCCCAAAGCCCTGCTCTTTCTCTATAGTAATTAGCTGCATATATATTACAAATTCCAACAGCTTTATCATCAAATTTAAGTGTAAGCCAAATAATTCTCTGACAAGGTGAACACCCATGGTTTACAATGTGGTTTTCCCATTTAGGATGTATAAGAATAACAACTCCTCCTTTACCTCTTTCATGATTAGAGTGAAATCCAATAGCTTTATCCCATAGGAATTTTAGAGTAGTATGAGCTTGGAAACTGACAACTTTAATTTCTTGCAAACAAATAATATCTTTGTCTTTTAATTGATTACATCATCTTCTAACTAAATATTTCCTATCTGACATCTCCAGACCACGAACATTCCAACTATGGATGTGCAACATCATGAATTACTTGGGAGGGGTTTTGGTGCTTTTGCACAATCTGTTAAAGTAGTCAGGAAGGTTTTTCCTTCCTCTGCCCACATTGGATAGGGAATTTCTATCCGCAGTCTTCCTCTTCTTCCTAACCACTTCTATGAATTTTCCTTCACTACTAGAAACTACAATCTGAAGAGATCTAGGGGGTAGCTGGTTCTACAGATAGGGCCTACAGACCTTTTCCATCTTGCTTGAGCTTAGAAGCCCTTTCATTAATGGAAGGGATTGCTAATTGTTGAGCATTTAGCAAGATGGGACTTGAACAACCGAGGGGTGCAACTGGGGGGACCACACTTGGAGGAGGGGAAATCAGAGCAATGAGATTAGTCTCCTCTACACAGTCTTTAGCATGAACAACTTCAAAATCATCACCGAAGAGGGGGTTCGAGAGGGTAATAAAATGGTTGTTAGAAAGAAGGTCTGGCACTTTACTAGACTCACTCACGGTAATTAGTGCCTGCTCTATGTGTACTGGATCAACATAATTGGGTTCGCTAATGGGTTTACTGGGTGGGTTAGTAGCTTTCTGACCATTAAGAGCAATGTCTATATTACCGTTCTTGCCTTCTTTATTAACTGTATTATTAACAACATTAAACTTTTCTTTCTGCAGGTGTTTAAGGGCCAGGCAATTTTTTTTGGTATGGCCATTACATCTGCAATGAAAGCAGGCATTGAGATTGCCTAGCAAGGAAACTTCCCAACAAAATGCTTATGCTTCAAAATCTAAAGAAATACAATCAGGGAAATCAACTTCGGGCATTAAAGCAACGAGCACCCTAGCATTAAGATGCGGGAGGGTGATACACGATTGTTCAATTGCAAAACCATGCCCAGAGGCCTCAAAATTTGGGAGATAAGGGGTCAAAACTCAACATGTAAGTTTTTGATTTCGACCCAGTTAAGGGTTGACCTAGCCATGACCTTTTCAAAATTCCCTTTTGGGGACTAGGGATAAACTCTAAACATAGAGCGACCAACATTCCAGAATCTCTTCTCCAAAACTCTCTCCTGCATGCTATGATTTTTAAGAAAGACAACAAAGAGACCTTTTTGTACCATTCTACAGTAAGTCACGTAAATCCCTAATTTTTTACCCCACACTGCTTCTAACCAATCATTAAAGAATTTTTGGGCAGGCATAGCATCCTTATCTAAACACACACAAAAAATTGCAATACTTTTCAATCTATTTTGTTCAGACTTGATAGCACTCACCATGTCTTCGTTAGGAGAGAGAGAAAGGGTTTTTAGACCTAGAGAAGGAGGCCTACCAGTTTGTCCTCCGCTTCCACCATTCTCAACATCTCCTCCACTGGATTGTCCACTTCCATTGGTTGCGGTCCATCCTCCTCACAGTTCTCCTTGAATTGGTTCCACATTATGTCTGCTAAAAACTCCATTAAATTCTACCTTGTCTGAAAAAATTGGAGAGCTTTCAGCCACCACTTGTTTGTAAGAGGTTTTCTCTTGCAATTTAACCTTACTACTTCCTGATGCATCATTAATATTACCCTCGGCACCACTTGCACAACCTTTAGCCATAATAACTTCCCCTTCCTTGCCATTATGATTCGGCTCTCCCATCACACGAGTGACCCAGCCTAGAGACAAGCCAAACCCCAAACACACAGAACGCACGAAGGGCACAAAACCCACATACAAAAATGAAAATGGAAGTAGCAAGTGTTAAAAATTTAAGACCAAGATGCACAGAAAAGGACACAAAGAACATAATAAAGACACATAAAGTTTGCAAGGCACAGAAAATAATGAGGACCTAATCAATGCTCATTTCTCGGAGTTGCAGAGCGAATTTCCATCATTTCTCCAGCAAACATTTCCATAGTTAATTATTTTTATTCTAATAAGTGTGGGAATATATTAGGAAGAATTTTCTAGTAATTTATTCTTGTATAAGTGGGAATCTTGTTTCATTTCAAGAAACACTATGTTGAGCATTGGTTGAATGGACAAGGAGTTCAATAAGACCAAGATTGGATATTACAAGCTCAAGATAGATGATTTTGGAGTTGGTCATGTGTTTGCATGTTGTATGATGATGAATTAAAGCTTATATTTGGTAGTTTTTGACCATTTTCTAGTATGGTGGTAGAATTCCTTTTATAAAAGGTCATGCACATTGAAAGAGTGTTTGTGTTGAGTGTTTTTTAATCTCCCTAGTCACATAGGAAAGCACTAGTTATGTTGACTACTATGTGGAGTGTTATTGTTGGGTTTTTGGTTTTAGTGCTTGGTTACATGCAACCATTAGATCATAGTCCTTAGTTGCATTGAGGGTGTGGAGTTGGTCTTTTGGTGACCTAGAATCTCTTAGATCTTAGTACCAAAAATCTGATCTCCGATGCACATTTTGATGGTGATGATTGTTAACATGATCCCTCCATTTGCATGTACTCAATGATTGTTTTGGAATTGGTAGATTCTAGTGGCCTAAATTCTTAGAAAAACCTTTAATCCTTCTAGATGCTTATACTTTCACTTTGTTGATTCATATTATTTGTATTTGTGGGGTTTTCATACATTGTCTTCTTATTTATGGTATTTTACTATTCTTGTAGACAAATATTTGTTGTTTATCAAATTTGTAGGTTTATGGAGGTTTAAGTAAATTTATATTTGAATGTATAATATTACATGCAAAATACGCATGGCTTTGTGGATATGTGGCTATTACTCCAAATTGTCTAGATGGAAATATTTGTAGATTTTTATGCATTTTTTAATGGCTTGAGGAGGTTAGTTTAAACTTCATCAATCTAAAATGTTGACTTTTATTTAATTGATCAATATTTTGTTTTGGTTTCTTATCTTGAACTTGAATTTTGGTTACTTTGTTATGGATTTGAGACAAGTTTGATCTAGATAATCTAATGCTAGACTCATGCAGTCTACTTATTATCTCTAGGTTTCTTTCTTTTGCATGCCATTGATGTGGTATGGAATTGTTTTAATTAAGAGAAAATCATGTTTTAAAGGACCCAAAACCTTTACAATAGAGAACAACAGAACACCTAAACAACCCACAAAGAAATAAAAGGAAAGACAAAAAAGAAGAGCTTAAACAGACAAGATGACAACCTAAACAAAAAGCTAGTTGACCTAACACCAGCAACCCAACATCAAACAGACAAAATCGTACAAAAACAAAAGAGCACTGGAAATTTTTGAGAAGCTCAGCCACTTCAATCACCATAAGGTCCCTGTTTACAATGTTGACTTTTGCTCCTCAAGGTCTTTGTTGTTCTTGACTCCTTTTTTCTTGGTGCTAGATCTAGTCTTATTTCTCGGCCCAAGATTGTCATCCACACCATCCTTGTCCACCTCCATAACCTGAGATCCCTTCTTCTCCTCTACCTTACCAACCAAAATTTTAGCATGCTCTGCAGAAGCTTTCAAAATTTTATAGCTATTCTCTCCTATCTTTTTCAGACTGTCCTCCACTTTGGCCATCTTAGTCTCCATAGCCACAATCCTCTGTTCCATGTTACTATCCTTTCAGTGGTCCGACTGGGTGATCCTATTCTCAATAGTTCAAAGTTTGGAGTCTAAGGAGTCCTTCAAGTCTTCAACACACCCAATAGCTTGAATCATCTCCTCCATACACTCTGGGAGGGATTTATCTTTACCAAAACCCATAGCCCCTATAATTTGAAGTCATTTACGAAAGTCCTTCACTTCCTCCTTTAATTGAGAATTATGATCAATGATCCATTCAATAGTATTACTGCAACTTCTTACTCCTAGTTTGCCAGCTGGAATGGGAAAGGTGTCCTGGGTCACATTTTCCTTCAGAAAATCCTCTTTATTTTCCCTCTACCATCATTTTGTTTAGTAGAATTCTTTCCAGGCATATCATCTTCCCTTGCATTTTTAACATTTTCCCCCTGAGCACCAACTTTATCATCAAGGGTTTTTTTTTTTTGGAGGCACAAACTTTCTTTCTTGGTTGAATTGTCTGGTCCTCTTTCGACTCAGAATCATCATCCTCTTCCTCATCAAATGAGGAATCCACCACCATGTGGGTCATTTTCCTTCTCAACTTAGTGCCCTTCTTAGAAGTAGAAGCCTTAGCCTTTTTCTTTGGAATCTTTTTGTGTTTCCCTTTAATGTCTTCAAAAGAGGAGTTCGAGTTAGACATAGTGTCACTCTCCAAATCCTTCCCCATAGAGAGGTCTTCATCAGTTTTGTCTTCCTCCAAATCAGAGTTATGAGATAGGGGATGTTTAATCTACTTGGCCTTAAGGTGTTCATAAATGATCACCATCAAACTCTGGTGCATTGCATGATCCCCTTGAGGATTTTCCTTATAATCTTTCATTGTAGCATTCATGGAACAAAGTAAATAATAAGGAAAAGAAACTTTATCCCCATGACAGAAGTGGTTAAGAAGAATGAAAATGAAAACCATAAGCCCTAGAATACCTTCCATCAAGAGTAATGTAATTGATAATAGCATAAAGAACTTTGCGCCAAGGATTCTTGATTTTTTTAGAGAGCAATAGGTGTTAGCAGATTTTACCAGTTTCCTTTTCTCATTTTCACTCTCTAGAAAGCGTATGACAACTTCCTTTGTCAGATTTCTATCCCTATAGAATTTTCTACCATCTCATAGCATACTAGTAATTTCACTAATGAAAGCATCATCAATCTTGATAGTCTGGTTCCCCATTGTCAAGCTACCCTTTTTCCAATGATTCAAAAAATATTTGGTAATGACAGAGTCCTTACCATGCATCCTTTCCATGTACACAATAAGACCACCTTCCTTGAGAATGTCCTAGACATCTTCCTTTCTCCTCCAATCCTTGTAAGAGATCGACTCCATTCTTTTCCTATTGCCTCCCATTTCACTTTCAAAATCTCTTCAATCAAGGTTTCTGCACTCACTAGATCTCTGAGATTTACGTAATAGGGTAATGCCATAAAATCCCAAACATCAGAGAATTAGAAGTATTATAGTTGTTGTATGGAATTGGTATGGAATTGTTGTAACACATTATTCAAGTTATTTGACAATTATAGTAGCTTCCTTATATTTAGTTTGATCTTGGCAATGTTTTTATTGTTTCCTTTGGATGCTATGGATATGCCTATTTATGGATAGTTTATATTTTCACATATTTTATAGAGAATTTATAAGTGGTTTCTCTCTACCTACATATCTTTAGTGTTCCTATTGTTTCAATTTAATACTATGTTTGTGGAAAATGATATTCTATGAGTGATATAGGTGTCATAAGGAAATCTTGAATTCTTCCTTAAATGTAAGTAGTGAGTATTATTCCAAAAATATTTTGCCAACAAGTGATGGTTATCCTCATGTTATTTGATGTTATAGATAACTATTCATAGATTGTTCTTAGAGTCTTTGGTGTAGTTGTTAATTAAATGATATATAAGTTTAGATTGACGATCCCTAGTTTAGAGGATGATATGATTATTCTATGATAGAATATTTATTATTGAGTGGGGTTTTGGTGTGATATGGTCACTTTAAGGTATACATATAGCCAAGGCCTATTATGCCAAAAGATTGAGAAACACTTCACAATCTTTGGTACATAGAGGTGGTTGTTCAAGAGAAAACAATAATGGGATTGTTGGATTCAGATGCCACCTATGATTATGTTTCTACACACATGGTCAAGAGACTCAGCCTCAAATCCTCAAAAGGTAGTAGTTAGGTCAAATTAGTGAATTCACTAGCTATGAATATATTTGAGATCACTCAAGCCATTCTTATGTGATGCTGACAAGTTGGACAAATTGGGAGTTAGATGCTTGTTTCATAGATGTGATCATCTTGCCATGGATTTTTCTTGTGTTTAGATACTTTGGCATGAAATGGTTGGATTTGTAGGTGCTTTGATTGGTGGTCATTTGATTGTACTCCTGATTTGGATATGGAAACATATATTATTGTTTGTGGATCATGATTACTTTGGTTTCCATTGGAGAGCTCATGATGTGCACTTTGAGTTCTTCGATGGCGGGAGACCTTGATTGATTCTCATGTAGATTATGGTTTATCATGATGTCATGAATAGATTGTATATACTTTCTATGGGATCTTTTGATAGTGATGATGTAGTGGTGTAGGATTGTTTCCTAATTGTTTGTCTACTTGGTGATCATGATTTCAATTGTTGTTATTGACATATCATTTGTGTGTGTAGACTTGGAGGATCTTCATTTAGGAGATGGTTTTCATGATGCCATGTGTGACTTGGTATCACTTTTCAGTAGGAGTTGGTAGTGATGTGGATTCCCTATTAGATGGTGAATGCTTTTATTTAGGGTTGCAGATGTCGGAGGATGTCTTAGATCTTTTTGCTATAGAAGGGTCTTTCACATTTACTGGGGCACTAATAGGTGGTGGTTATCTTCATGGTGATTGGAGATGTTGACATCTTGAGGACTCAAGGGGTCCTTGGTTGAGGTGTGGTTTATGCTTTCATTTGATATATTATCCTTGTTTGATAGGATGGTTTTCTATTAAGTCATAGTACTCTCTTGATATGCATTTAGAGTTTTTCATGATATAGTTATTTGATATGTTCATATGGAGCATGTCATCTCCTAAGAGGAGATAGTTAGATCATGTTATCATGTTTATGTTCCTAATTTTTTGGTTGGAGCTTTGACATTGATCTTGGCTCAATTTCTTTGTATCAAGTACATTGATGATTTTCTTGATATTTCATGATGATGCTATGTTGCATATGGAGTTTGGCACAAATTGATTAGTTGTAGGTTTTCATGCTACTTGGAGACTTAGGTGATGCTGGTATTCTCTTGTGATTAGAGATGTGTTGATACAATTGGTAGTTTCAACAGGAAGACTTAGGAGCATTCACCTAGTATGGAATTGAGAGGAGAGTATTCTTGGATAAGTCATGGTGACTTGGATATCTTGATGAATATTTTTATTCTGCAGTCTTGGTCTACTTGATTGTTTACTACTTAAGATGTATTCATTGTTCCTTTTATGTGAATTATATTCTATGCTTATCTTTCATAGTTATGGATCTTGAGCTATTGCAATTGGTAGTTCTGGAGGATTCATTTTGAGAGATGTTTGGCATTGGTTATCTCCTTATGCACATGTTTTTATTTTGACATCATTATGATTTAGTTTGGGAGATGATTTATTGGGCGTATTCCTTGTATTAAGAATGGTATTGGTTCCATCTTCTCAATTATGAGATGATTACATCCATGTTGATTATGTAATATATATTGGTTTGGTCCAAGGGACTAAACAAGTTTGGGTGTTTTTATTGGTTCTTGTTTGAGTTTTTCTACAGGTGATCATAATTGACACAGTTGGCATTTAGAACTGTATGTAGGACTTATTACATGTTTTCATTTTCAATATTTATCTCTTTGGCCTTGGTTACATTCCTGGAAGTTTGGTTTCACTTACATTGGATTTGGGATTGGTTAGAGCTTTGTGATCACTAGTTTGTGTTCATGTGTGTCATGTGGGAGATGACATGGTGGTTACTTTTATTTCTTTCTTTTTTTGATTATGTAGAACATGGGAGAGCATTGGTGACTTGTTGTGAGATTTGTGCATGTGGGCTATTGGTTCACAAGTTTTCCCTTTTTATTATATGGTTTATTTGATGAGTTTCATATTCATATTATTTAGAAGGATGGTGACATATTGTGGGAGATATGTAGCTATGTGGGTTGCATGTGTGGATCACTATGATGTTCCTTGATACTACATGTTTACAATTACAATTTCTATGTGATGTCGTTAGTGGATTAATTTTAGATTTGACATTACCTATGAAGTGAGAGCTTCTAGTGTATGCGTTGGCTGAATATTTTGCAGCTGATAGTTTTTGGATCAATTGCAAAATAGTAGCTTCAACCACAACACGTGAGACATAGTCTCTCCAACTTATAAGGGATGGCTCCCCCTATTTATTGCTACGGAAAAAAATAACACTAACTAGAACCTAAGATTATGTACAATCAATTGGGTGCACCACACTCTCTTTCTTCAGAATATGTGTTCTTACCTTCATTATATCCTCTTCTTTCAGGATAGATGATCCTTTTTTACAATAAAATTTTAGGTACAATCAAGCAAAGTCAATGATCAAGAAACTCAAGAGAGCTCAAAGTCTTTTCATGATAGCTTACGTGGATTTATGAACATAGATGCAACATACATGTATCTCAAAGACTCCAATAGTCATTACACCTTAAACACACAAACAAAAAAGACAAAGTAGCACAAAGACTACAAGTTATCCTTTAGCTTGATAACACTAGCTTCAAACCTAATAAGCAACTCAAAGATTACAAGAGTAAGTTGAAAACATTACATTTACTCTAAACACAATAAGCAACTCAAAGAATGCAAGATTGGGTTCAAGTCACTTTTACCTTACAAAAAACTCACAACCGATTCTAGATGATATCATGACATAACAACTTGTTCCAATACAAAGTTTGAAAGCAACCTACCTATTTTATTGATTGCAATTTTTTTTACAACTAAAAACATAGTTTTAGACTACACACAAACTGGTAGAGTTTTGTTGCACTCCAAAAGATTCATTTTCAATGAACCCTCTCATATTCATAAAAGAGAGGCTCCAAGAAAAAAAGTAGGAGAATCCTAACTAACTATTGACTTATTCAACATTACAGTGTTAGAAATAGGAAATACTGAGAGCGGGGGGGGGGGGAGAATTAGTATTTCAAAAACTTTTACTTTTGCCCACTTATGGATATAATAGATTACTTTAAAGCATAAGAAACTAAATAGCATACATAATAGTAAATGTAAAGAACTCATAACACATGATATGTTCTCAAGGAAACCCTGGCCAAGGGAAAACCCCGGCCAAGGGAAAACCCCGGTGGGGATGGTACCCACAAAGATCCACTAATCAAAAGATATCCGGTTAAGGATGTTGACCCTGTTAGGAGCCTGTTACAATCATATAGTGTATCAGTCCTAGTTAAGGGACTATAGGCCTTGTTAGAAGCCTCAACCCTGTTAGGAGTTGTAGATACAAAACTTGATTACTAGATGAGCTCACTGCCCAAACAAGTAATACAAATATTTACTGATTACAATATGGTACTGCTTACAACTTCGCATCAACAACTTTCACTGCTATCCCAAGTTACATATATTACATGTTACATTTCAAGTATGTTCAGTACATATTTATTTATACAAGATACAAACATAATATCTTTCTCCTGTCGGCTTGCATATCTTTATCCAAGAGTAAACATCTAGGATGTTGTCTCTTTATAATATTAAGTCATTATTTTGACAAGAAAAATAATCCCTTAATTCATTTACTAGTTCTGTCTTCAAACTGCTTTGTCGGCTGTACTCTATCATCGGTAAAACAATCATAACTTTGTCCATACTATCCGTACTCTTTTGTGTACTAAGATGGAGTATCCTTAGACACCATAGAGTCTATGTTCAACTGTAAAAACTCTGATCATGCTCCAGTGAACGTCGCCAAAACAAACTGTATTGGGTGCTCTGTAAAAAACACTGTTTCATACTTAGACAATTTTAGTCTGCAATCTTCCATACTTACTTTCCAACTTATGCGATCTTCATAGGGAACATATGTTGCCATAATGACAATATTTATGTACATACCTCAGCCAAATTGCCAACAATCTCCCCCTTTGTCATTGGTGGCAACATATGAGAAAATTGGCTAAGTGTACAAGTCAAAATCTCAAAATTTGTATCAAAATTGTGGCCATAGTATAACATAAGTATACTATCCTTATATCTCCTCAAAATATACACATAATCTATAACACTTCATAATACTCCATAGAACTCCCCCTATGAGTATCCTTCCTTATCATATAGACAATTTTCTAAGTATCTCTCCCCCTTTGACAACAATGACAAAATTAAGGGTGGAAAGGGATATACAAAATTGTGTCAAAAATTTTACCTTACTGTCTTATTGCAAAGCCAGTAGGCTTGCAACACAATCTGCAAAATCTATCTTCCAAGTCTCAAAATCTTTCTCCCATACCTTCTTTATTGATTCTGCTACATTGAGTAAAGTACTCAATCCGTATGCTGCAATCTGACAAGCTTGAAGGGACTCAATATTGAACTTTTGAAATGTTGTCTTAGTAGTAAGACATTCATCTAGCTGCTCTTCTATTATAGTCAACTTGATTCAGACATGCTCTCTCAAGATGTTTATTCTGATAATTTTCTTGTTCTTCTCATCATTCAAAGTCCTTATCTCATCACATAATTTTCTGATCTTTTTCTCAACTGTACTGATCTTTATGTTTAGGCTGGCCAAAGAGTTTGTCTCTGCTGCAATTTCATCTTGCTTCTCTTTTATCTTCTTCTCTTCCTCAATTAAAATATTTTCAGATTTTGTACACTGAATGTACAAACACTTTCCAATCTCAAGATGTTTCCTTAAGTTCTTAATAGGGTTTCAAGTGGCTTGAGGATCTATTTAAGGTGGTCATCATCTCTTATCTCATAGAACTATTTGATCACATTCTCTCTCATTTTAGTATCTTCTTCTTGTGCTCTCATCTTTCTTCTCACAAGTCTATTGTACAAATCTTCTGGTATCTTTCCATGAATAGTATCAAATTTCTTGTTTGTCAAAATCATATGTGTAACCATTACATTCTCAAGATTTAATCTGTCAGAGGATCCATATAAATCATAGTATTTGTTCATTTTGGTAAAGTCTCCATGCTGCATTATATCTTCATTAACTCTTTCTATCCTCGGTTTCCATGATTTCTTCTTTATTGTCACTTCATCATCTTTTATCTCTGCAACTCTTCTAGGTACTGGTGGAACAATTGTTTTCTATCTTTTACTTGGTCCTAAAGCACTTGCCTTCATTCTTTTGCTTGGTGCTGAAGAAAAGGGTTTTTCTGTTTGACTAGTTTCTTGTTCCTTCTCAAGTTCTTCAACCTTTACCTTAACTTGAATAGGTTTTGCACTTGATGCCAAAGGTGGGACTGATAGTATCTCACTCTACCTTATTGCTTCTATAATCTTTCTTGCAATATCAAATTCCTACTCACTCATACCTGATTCTTTTAGAATTTTCTTTATTGTAGACGACATCCTAGATGTTTACTCTTGGATAAAGATATGCAAGCTGACAGGAGAAAGATATTATGTTTGTATCTTGTATAAATAAAGATGTACCGAACATACTTGAAATGTAACATGTAATATATGTAACTTGGGATACTAGTGAAAGTTGTTGATGCAAAGTTGTAAGCAGTACCATATTGTAATCAGTAAACATTTGTATTACTTGTTACATTTCAAGTATGTTTGGTACATCTTTATTTATACAAGATACAAACATAATATCTTTCTCCTGTCAGCTTTCATATCTTTATCCAAGAGTAAACATCTAGGATGTCATCTCTTTATAATATTAAGTCATTATTTTGACAAGCAAAATAATCCCTTAATTCATTTACTAGTTTTGTCTTCAAAACTGCTTTGTCGGCTATACTCTGTCATTGGTAAAACAATCATAAATTTGTCTGTATTGTCCATACTCTTTTGTGCACTGAGATGGAGTATCCTTAGACACCATAGAGTCTATGTTCAACTGTGAAAACTCTGATCATGCTCCAGTGAATGTTGCCAAAACAAACTGTATCGGGTGCTCTGTAAAAAACACTGTTTCATACTTAGACAATTTTAGTCTGTGATCTTCCATACTTACTTTCCAGCTTATGTGATCTTCATAGGGAACATATGTTGCCATAATGACAACATCTATGTACATACCTCAGCCAAATTTCCAACATACAGTCCTATTATAAATCAACTTGCAATGTGATTACGTTTTACAACTTTGCATGTAATGTGTCGAGATACAATTACATAATGCATGATGAAAGAAACCTAAGTGTCTAAAAATAGGACAAGATGAATTTTATTAAAACATTCTTTGTTAAAGGTCTTCATGATGCTACATGATGTCAAGTGCTTAGAATCCTCAAGTATTGGTAAAGGTATTTTGTCCAAAAACAAAATTTGCATCCTTGATAGTTCTTATGACCTTTTATCAATGAGTTCTAACCTCATCTTCTTGCTTTGTGTAATATTGGTTCTTCATGGGAAGTTATCTCTCCAAAGTTGAGGTGAGAAGCCTAGAGCATGAGTGAGAGCATTTGAAATGAAGTTGTAGGGGTGGATTTTGAGGTTTTCTAAGGTAGGATTTTGATCTTTCCTAGGGAAGCCATTTTGTGCTTTAGGAGTTGCATAGTGAAAGGTTTAATTGGTTTTAGTGTGCCACTCTACCTGAACCTCATATAAAGGTATTTGTGTGCCTTCTAATGTTTTAACAACCATTTGTGTATTTTTATGTTTGTTAGGCGACTAATAAAAAATGTGATTATTCCTACCCAGACAAATCATGCCTTTGATATCCTACAAAATATATTTTCCAATCCATGTGACTATACCAAATGGTGCTTGAGTTGTCTGATGCAATAAGAGAATACTTGAACAATAATGAAAGTTTGTTGTGCAACATAACAAATGCTTGCACAACCACTGGAATTTATCCAACAACTTGGATCACTCATGCAACAAGAAGAAAGCTTGGGAAACATCTCTAACACTTGTGCAACAACATGATTATCTTGTACAACAAAATGGATCCTCTATTGAGAAACATGAAAGTCTTGTCTAGAAACTAGTGTTAACCACTAGGAACTCTTGAACAACAATAGGAATCTCATATGCTCTAGTCAAAAACTCGAGTACTTATGAAGAAACTAATTCTTGCATAACAACTTCAAAGAAACATGGAATATAAAATGAAGCCCTAGAGCAACAACTTTGTTCTCATGTACAATGACTATGATCTTTGTTGGCTAAATTTTTTGCAAGTCATTGTGACCAAAACTTGTGAATTATGAATTTAGGCAACATCTTATGAGAGTTCTCTCTCTTCTTAGTAATAGGGGAGGCTCCCTTCTTACTGTAGGTGGCTTCAAAAAGAACTTAATTGAAATTAAAAAAGGGGGTGATTCATTTAATCAACTCCTCTTTTTTGAGGAATGATTTAAAAATAATCACAACTTTTAAAATTAACAAAAAGATACCTGTTGATACGATAATATCGGTGGCTCAAAGGTTGATGTAAGAAAAACACCAAATAAAATGATCTATTTTATAGTTGTGGAATATTTACAAAAATCCAAATTTTCCTGCACTTATCCCAAATGAATATTTTATAATCCGAACAAATAGTAAGGTACAAAGTCTCTTAGTGAATACACATAAAAAATGATAAAAGTACTTAAAAATAAAGCACAAAGTCTTTTAGTTTGAAGTATTTGCAGCCACTACTAACTATAGAAATTTAAACTCCTGCAACGTAAAGTCTTCAAAAGCTCAAATTTAATTATAACTCTAAATGCAATAGGCAACTCAAAGTCTGCATGATTGAATTCAAATCCCTCTTGAACAAAGCACTAAAACTCATGATCAAATTGAGAAAATTTCATCACATATAAGTTTGGATTGGTACAAAGTCTCAAAACAACCTACCTCTTTTATTGAAAGAAATTTAATTTACATCCAAGCTCAAAGTCTTTGAGTACATATACAAACTGGAAGAGTTTTCTTGCATTTCCAAAAGATGAAAATTACAATGAAGCTCCCTCCTATATATAGGTGAGTGCCTGAGAGAGAAATGTGGGAGAAACCCAATTTTTTTTACCTATTCAAAAACCTACTTTGAATTATTCAACATTGCAAGTCCTGATGTCCTACAATGTGATTACATGTTACAACTTTGTAGGTGATACTATCACATGCAATTACATCTTGTTTCTACATTACATTTAATTTGTTAAAAAAAATTGCATAATGAAAATAAACTA